>ML818934.1:147426-175344 GCA_009831015.1 Picea engelmannii | reverse complement strand
GCTTCTCACACAAAAAATGAGGGACCCATAAAATTAAATAAATAAATAATCATGCCAACCAAGGTAGAGCGTTTGTGGGTTATGCATTTCCTTTTTAGTGCCCCTTATTGACTTCAACTTGGGGAATCATGGTTGCAAAGTGTGACCAAGGTAGAGTTGAGGTGGGCAATGTTTTTCGTGCTTAGGTAGAATTCCCACCTTAGCTTCAACTTGGAAACACCATAATAAATTAATGGCTAAAAGGGCTTGGAAAAATTATGCTTCAAAAAAATAAATAGAAAATGGATGTGGCTAGCCCTCAACAAAGGCACCCATAAATGAGACAACATGAGCCCTTGTGTGTCATGAATCCAAAAACCTAGAAGTCTAAACCCCCATTCCCTACAAGAATTAGAAAGGATCATCCTTGGGAACATCCCCTACTTGAGGAATTCATTCACCCAATAGGGTTTTATGACACCCCTCCTATATCTAAACTTGGCCAATTGCATAAGGTCTTTGAGAACTTCTTTAATTTGAAAAGGTTGATTTGATGGAAATTTTTGCGTGGCTCTTGTATTAAGCGTGATTTCACTTGGCATGATACTTTTGACGTGATACCCATGGAGGTTGAATTCACTTTTTTCGCAATACCTTGATTGGTGGACGTTTGTGGAGAACAAGCCTAGTTTGGGCCTTCATTGGGGCATGAAGCCCATAGAGTGGATGGCATAACCCACACCTTGGGAGTAACTAGATGATGAATGTTTCCTTTGGAGTCAAGAGAAGACATCTTGAAGGATGATACATATCCCCCCCTTTGCCCAGTGTTTGACCATGGAGGGTCAAAACATCCTTTCTAGGGTTGGACTTCATGTTTAGGGGCTAGGGATTGGTGGTGATTGATGATGACTTGGCATGCTATTTGAAGGAAGACCTCAGTGCATGAAGGAATGGACTTTGGAGGCCCAACACTCCCTCAAAGAAACTCAAAACCTTGCTCCATATGCCAAAACGTCACCCCTAGGGGGTATGACGTCATCACTTAGGGATTTTCTTGATTACAAATTTAGTTTCTGAATTGTAAAGGGGTAATTACAATAGGTCAGACTACCTAATTGTGTTTTACCCTAATGATATGTGGAAAAACTAGTTTTGAAGGTCTTCTATAAAAGGAGACCTAATTCATTTCATTTTGACATAATTCACTCTCTCTTGAGTGAGAGACTTTGCTGAAATTTGTGCCCTTTTTTAGCATTGGGTCTATCTCTCTTGTGAAAATCATTATACTTGTCTATTGTGGAGATAAAGTGGTGTGATACCTTCTTGGAGGCTTGTTTCTTGCATGTTGATGGATATTTCTTGGTAGACAAGGGTTTTGCTTGCTTTCTATTGGAATTAGTAAGGGATTTTCTTAATATTGTTGGTAATTTCTTCTTGTTTCATAGATATTCTTGTTCTAACCCTTGGAGGAGTATAAGGGCATACACCCTCCACCGAGATCTATCACAATTGTTATTGGACTAGTTATTATCAAGGTTGTTAGGAGGAATAAAAGGGCTTACACTCTTCTAGATTTACCTTGTTAGATTTTCTTTCTCTAGAGAGTAAAAGGGTTTACAACCCTAGAGAAGTAACAAGTATAACTATTAAACCCAAGAATCTATAACCCAATAAACTAGGCACTCATATACTTGCATTGGAGAAATAAAATCATTGCATTGAAATACTTGATTTTTTGAGATATTGCATTTGTTCAAATTGGAATATTTTCTTAGTGATACAAGCTTGTTTGAGCCACTAAGGCATATAGATTATCCTTGTTATTCTCTTTCTGCAATTAATTTAATGCTACAGCCATTAGGGCTGCAACAAAACACTCTTAAACTATTTCTTTACTCACTAATCTACCATTGAAATTTTCTTATAAGCTGCCATATTAAATCTACTTGTTATTGGCTATCTTTTGGGTCGATTGTTTGTTCCTTTTAGTGGACAGATATTTCTATTGTAGAAATTGTTTGCTACAACCATAAGGCTGCCATAATAATTTTTTGGTAACTTCATTTAGCAGACATGTTTCACTATCAAAGCTTGTGCTTAATTATTGGGAAGTTATCTACATGTTTAGTACTTGATCATCCAGTAAATATTTGATGCTTTTGATGGTTATTTCTATAGTTAACAACTCATTCCATTGATAATATATATATTTGTTTACTACTGCAATTTAGGACAGAAATATTCACTTGCTTGTCCCCTTGATTATTTGACTTGCATTTCGATCATTTGTCTTGTCTCGGGCAGGTTTAACATTATATTGTAGGTACAAAACACTTTGGAAACCTCCCCTCATCAACAAGACTCTTGTCCAAGCCTCTTTCCACTTCCAAACTTGACCTATAGGGGTTTCGTTGGTCATTCAATCAATTTCCATATCAATTCCCCTAGGTTCACTAGGATTCCCCCTTTGTGGTGACTTATCATCACTAAAGCGAGGGGAATATCTACCTAAGGTGATAGTGGGTAGCTACTCCCATAGTTGTCTCACACTTGTGGATTGGGTGGAAATTTTCCCAACCTACAATTTGTGCGACAACATTTTGGCACCATTGTCGGGGAGGATTTTGAATCCTCTTTTGAGCCCTAATGACACTTTGGAAGTATTTTACCAAATACTTCACCATATATTTCCTGGCAACTCCATTTGAGGGAAGCTCCCTTTTCATTTTTGATAAAATTCATATAAGTTTGTATGGCAACTCCATTGAGGGAAGATACCCTCTCTACCATTGATGAACATTGAGCTCATCTAGCGGTCTTATTGATTTTTCATTCTGGTAATGGAACCATGGAATCATAGGATTTACCATGGGTGTGTTAGAATATAATGGATGTGCTCATTTAACCATAAACAATATCACTATTGTCACCCAATCATAGGCTGAAGCCACCCCCAAGCGCCTTAACCTTGACAGAGAATCATTCCGGAAGCAAACCCTAGAATAGATAGCCAAACAAAGGTGGTGCACCTTTCTCCAAGGATAGTGCACCAAACAAGAGTAACAAGAGATTATCAGAGAGTCCAAACCATAACCAAGAGAGAGTCCAAGCCAAAACCAAAATCTGCTAGCTACAGTAGCTGCAACGACATCTCTCCTCCAAACTTGCGCACAAACTAGCCAACTGCAGTGCGCACAAGTGTTGCTTCTGCAGTTCTGAGAATGTTGGCCAGAATGAAGAATGGCCTCCTGTATTTATACTAATTCTAGAAGACTGCCTGGGCCGACTTCTCATTCTGGGTACTAATTCTTTAGTATATAACATTTCCTTTAGCCGACTTCTTCTCTTGGAGGCTAATAACCTAATACAAGTCATTCTCTTGAGATGACTTGTCTTCTAGGGTTATTGGCCAAATAATTAGGGTTTCTTCTTGCTTCTCGGAATATTCTATTCTCGCAAGGTTCACATGTGGAGGTAAATACCTCCCACAGCTACCATAATATCAACACTCCCTCATAGCTAGGGAGGTATTGAAGGTAATGGTATTTTGCACAAACATACCATTCACCTGGTAGCATCAACATAGTCTTATAGACTATCTCATGATTAGATCATGAGCACCATCATCACTATCAGTGTCATCAACTGCATCATCTCGAAACCATACTCCATCTGAGTAATTAGAAATGATATTGGATAGGTCACTCACTCCACAGAGTGATACAAGAACCATTCTTCTAATCTGTACATACATCCTAGAAGAATAAATGTCCTGGACCACTTTCCATCTGGGGAATCTCTATCCATTGATCATCCATCTAGCTGATAATCATTTCCAACACTACTAATAGTTTTCAGGGAAATTGGAACAATGTCATTCAATAGAACACAACTGTGTCTATCCATAGTAGTTCACAACTACAATCTAGTGGTACACTGCCACACCAAGTAGCACACAGATACTTCATCAATGACATATAGTCACAATCAGTGGAACACATCCACCACAGTAGTATTCATATGTTGTCTGGAGACATACCATCTCCATAATAATCATATCATATGATATCAACCTGCACAGAAAACATTGTTATGATATAAATTGAATCATCTGGGCCATTCTTCCACTCACATATGTGAGATTCGGTAGAGTATCTGCCCTCAGAAGGTAAAACATCAATGATGAGCTATCTGGACTATTCTTCTCAAGCAAGGAAGAATAATTGTCTTGATTTCTAAGCCTAGACCATTCACCTATACGGGCCATTCCTCCGGCACTAAACAAAGTGCAACCTGGAGAGAATGAGTCTGCCCTAGGGAATGCATGTCCCTGATTGTTGAACCTAGACCATTCACCTATCTGGGCCATTTTTCTGGCACTAAACAAAGTGCAACCTAGAGAGAATGAATATTCCCTGGGGAATGACTGTCCAGACCATTTCCTAAGGAAATGACTATCTTGCACCAACCTCCAAATGGACCATTCTTCGAAATTGCTCACAACTATGAGTTTCAAAAGAATGATTGTTTGACGAGGCAGACCAGTCTTCTTGACCACTATTGAGAGTGACCGTCAAGAAGAGAGACTTTCCTATCCCATTCCCCATGTTGACCACAAGGGGAATCGTTGTCTATGGTACATCATCAATCCATCGAACCATTTTCATTACAAAAATGACCGTTCAATCTGAACCATTTTCCAAACTAGAAAATGCTTGTCCGTCAAAAATCTCAAACCACTTTCTGAACTGGAAAGGAACTACTCATCCTAGATCATTTTTTAAACTTGAAAAATGATTGTCCATAAATCGATAACACATCAGTTCTCCCTCCCAACCTGGGAGTTGTCTCTTCCTTTTTCAATAAGGAAGTCATCTCCACGAGCTCTAGCTTGAGTACGCAAACTCTTTCATCTTGGATAGAAGCTTTACCAAAATATGCTTATCTGCTCATCTGTGGAGATATATATTGGAGAACCACTTCTCTTTTCTAGAATTCATCACGGAGGATGTAATGCTTGATCTCAATGTACATTGGTATTTATGGAACACTGGTTTTCTCTTAAGACTTCATATAGCTATGATCATTACAGTACATCATAGTTGAATTCAGCTCTTTGTTTTCTGCTAGCTCATAACATCGTGGCAAGGATCAAACTGGAACATATCCATGTGGCACTTCTTCTTTCATCATGAGAGTTTTTCATGGGTTAGAAATCCATCATCCTGGACTTCTGAGTAACCATTCTGAATTTTATCATAGAAGATTTTTACCATGATTATGTTGTGCATGAGAGGCTTTGCACCAAGTTGTTTGAATCCAAATAAAATCTTCTTCCATCTGCATATAAGAGTCTCTTTCTGGTATACCTCAAAGCCTTGAGGTTGCTTTACATATGCTCTTTGTTCAATTATTTTGGAGAACATTCTTTTCATTCATATGATGTAAACTCCAAACCATGGATATTGCGGATGATATAATGGCTCATGTAGAGGTATGTCTTGTTTACTTGGAACAAGCAATCATCATAGTCTTCTCCCTCCATCTGGGAGAACCTCTAGTTCTGCATCTCGCAATGATTTCATTCATAAGTATTTCATACATTGTTCTTAATCACAACTTTTAGTTCATCTGCTTGATTTCTTTTAGTGAGTTCATATCAAGCTGGTAGTCTTGTGATTCTCGATACAATGACTGGTTGTTCTGGATTTTCTTTATTTCTTGGAATCGTCAAGTTCTTCATGATGTTTCTCTTTAGCTCTTAGGTCCATGGATTTTTCTATAGATTCCATGCCCTGAAGATTCCAACTTCTTCATTTCATCATAGGATCATGGATGTGGATGGACAACCATGGATACTTTAAGGCTTCTTTTTGAAGAAGGCTTCTTCTAAAGTCAAATTGAACATGTACTGTTTTTCATGGCTGCTACTCTAGATATATACTTCATCATCTTCAATGGATCATAGGATTAGCTCCCTCCTAATCCTTGCTTCATGTATGAATGCATGCTCTTCTTTTGGAAATAGATAATCGGCTCCCTCCATCTAACATAGTCAACATTTTCATCTGCATCCTTATTGCCTTCTGCAAAGTGTCATAAGTCTTTCTCCAATTTCCTCTCGATTGTTGACTTCTTTCTATCTTTGCTTCTTCTAGGTCTCTTCAAGATTGATTCTAATTTAGGCTTATCTTGCAATTGTTACTTATGCAATATTTTGCACATGAATATTTACCAGGGGTTGTTGATGTACTTCATCATTTCAAGTGTATTGCCTGACTTGTAGTCATTGTGATAGCAATATTTATCTTGTTTTTCTTCCATAGGTATAGTTTCTCTTTGAACATATTATCTTCTAAGAAATAGATATGCAAGATATGTACAGAAAACATGGTATGTACAAGAACTATGAAGAGTATTGTTACCTTGTCTTAGAAGAAGAAGTGTGTTTCATCCTTCTTAGTCTTATTTGAAGGTTCCTTTTTTCGGCAACTAATGCTTTGTGTGTCTCCTTCCTTTTCTTTATCTCGGGGCAATGATTCTTGTAGTGACCATATTTTCGACAGTTGAAGCATTGTATTTCTGACATATATTTCTCTTGATTTGGCTTCTTTCTTGAGCCAAACATCCTTTTGTTCCTGGAATTCTTGAATCTTGTTGTGAAGGCTTGATCATCATATTTCTTTTGAGGTTTCTCTTTTTCACTAATCCTTGATTCTTCTTGTGCACAGCAAGTCCAAAGTTCTTCAAATGTAGGATACTCCTTCCTTGTGTTCATGCTTGTGGAAAATGCATCCCATGTCTTGGGAAGACAATTGAGTACTATATTTACCAATTCCTTCTCTGAGATGATCTCCTAAATAGCTTGTAGTTGATCTCTTAACTGAGAGATACTCACAAAGTATGATGTTATGTTGTCATCGTCATTCATCTTCATGTCACATGGCTCATTCTTCAGACTCGTTACATGTCCAATGTTTATGACTGAGAAGAGGTTTGTTAGGGCATCGTACATCTTCTTAGATGAATCAAGATGGGAGATGTAGGGTATCAAGTGGTCTTTTATAGAATCCACTATGATACTCATGGCATTGATGTCATTGTCTTTGAACTTCTCCATAACTACAACATTATGTGGTTTCTCCTCTTTTCCTTCTTCAAACTCTGGTTCGACAATATTTCCTTTCACGATATCGAACACTTTATTCTTGGCAAGGATGATATCAATCCTTTTCTTCCATGCGCTGAAGTTAGAAGTTCCTTCTAACTTATTTTTTGACTTCATAGAGTAAGTCATGTCTTCTTTGACTTGGTCAACCCTAGATTGGACCAAAAACTCAAACTTGATGTCTTAGCTTGCTGAGAGTACCAGGAGATGCGTTAGGCTAGGGTGCACTAGTATTTCTAGAAATTAGGTCAATCCCTTCACTTAAGGTGCCTCAACGAGAGGGTTAGGGTTTTGTTGTTGCAGCAAAGACTAGTTGCTACTGCAACTGCAACTGAGAAAATCCTCCCAATCTATCTTCCAGCGGTTAGACTATATGAAGATAGTGTGGGCCCATAACCTATTAGAATATAATGGATGTGCTCCTTTAACCATAGACAATATCACTATTTTCACCCAACCATAGGCCAAAGCCACCCCTTAGCACCTTAACCTTGACAAAGAAACATTCTGGAAGTAAACCCTAGACTAGATACCCAAACAAAGGTGGCGCACCTTTCTCCAAGGATAGTGCACCAAACAAGAGTAACAAGAGCTAATCAGAGAGTCCAAACCATAACCAAGAGAGAGGTCAAGCCAAAACCAAAATTTTCTAGCTGCATCAGTTGCAACGGCAGCTCTCCTCCAAACTTGCACACAAACTGGCCAACTGCAGTGCGCACAAGTGTTGCTTCTACAGTTCTGAGAATGCTAGCCAGAAGGAAGACTGAACACTTATATTTATACTAATTATGGCAGACTCCCTAGGCTAAATTCTCATTATGGGTACTAATTCTTTAGTATATAACATTTCATTTAGCCGACTTCTTCTCTTGGAGGCTAATAACCTAATACAAGTCATTCTCTTGAGCCGACTTGTCATCTAGGGTTATTGGCCAGCTAATTAGGGTTTCTTCTTGCTTCCTGGAATATTCCATTCTCGTTAGGTTCACACGTGGAGGTAAATACCTCCTGCAGCTACCATAATATCAACAGGGTGTTCCATAAGGATTTTCTAAGCATGGCAAATAAGTTTTTCTCTAGAACCGAGGTTGTCCCTTACCTCATTTCCTCTTCTCTGGGAAATCATTAGGATTTCTTGGAATCTCTTATCTTCTCTCACCATTTAGGTAACAATTATATTTTAAGGGAAGATGAAGATGAGTCGACGTCTATACAAGGTATCCCTCTTCAAAGGTGGATTGATCGGGCTTGTGCCTATTATTTTAGGTGGGGTTTCCAAGATGATCGAGCTTGTGGTCTCCCTTTCCAACAGGATTTCCTTCCTCCCACCCATCTCCATGAAATTTATTTCATGATTGATAATATGTCTATTTATGCTCATGATTATTATGTGATTGACTTAAGTTTGTTTTATTACATAATTAATCACATGGGGATACACCTTGATGATATGATCAGTTGGTTGCATTGGTTGTATGATTTCACCTAACATCCACAAAATTTGATCACCATGGGCCTCAAGCCCCAAGTAAGTAGTGTGTGTAGGCACTAGTCTAACTAGGAGATTGTGAGGTTTTCATGCACTTTACACTGAGTACATGTCCCCGAGTAGGAGACAGATGTTATCCCCCATTTATAGGGATAACTAATTAGATGATGTCTCGAGTCCCTCAGATTGCATACATGGAATACCGGGAGATGGATTGATTGACAGTGTCCACATACACAAATAGAGACTCACTCCACCACCATACTTCTCTGATTCATTATGATGGTATTCACCACATCAACTTGCTTCCAGAAGACAGTGGGTATTTCTCCATGAGTTACAGGTCAGGTATTATGGTAAGTGTCACCTTAATACTTGAGGCATTTGAATATGATGCATTAAATCTTCTCTTGATTATAGAATGTTTTCTTAGACATTATGCTTTTGGCCTCGTTTCACCTTGGTGAGTGTCATGGTTCCCTAGTAAGTGGCCACCCTTAGGGAAAGGTTTGAAACCAGAGGTCTCCTAGAAGGATCATCATACCGTCCCCACTCATGCTTACCATTTTTCATCACTCCTTCCCCTCTGTGTCCCAATATTTTAGGTTTTCTGACATATTGACCCAAGAAAATGTGTACCTATTTTCATGGGAAGAAGGGGCCATTAGGCTCTGAGGTTCCTTGGAAAGAAACATCATGCAATAAAAGCTCGCCCTGGGATCCCAAGAGCAATGAAACGCTTCTTACAAAATAAATGAGGGACCTATAAAATTAAACAAATAAACAATCATGCCAACCAAAGTAGAACATTTGTGGGCTATGCCTTTCCTTTTTAGTGTCCCTTATTGACTTCAACATGGTTAAGCATGGTTGCAAAGTGTGACCAAGGTAAAGTTGAGGTGGGAAATGTTTTTCATGCTTAGTTATAAGTCCCAACTTAGCTTCAACTTGGAAACACCATAATAAATTAATGGCTGAAATGTCTTGGAAAAATTATGCTTCAAACACAAAAAGAGAAAATGGATGTAGCTATCCAACAACAAAGGTTCCAATAAATGAGACAATACGAGCCCTTGTATGTCATGAATCCCAAAACCTAGAATTCTAAACCCTCATCCATCTCAAATTCACTACATGACTTAGAAATGATCATCCTTGGGAACATCCCCTACTTGAGGAATTGGTTCACCCAATAGGGTGTTATGACACCCCTCCCATATCTAAACTTGGCCAATTGCATAGGGTTTTTGAGAACTTGTTTAATTTGAAAATGTGGATCTGATTCACATGTTTAGGTGGCTCTTGTATTAAGTGTGATTTCACTTGGCATGATATGGTTGACTTGAGACCCAAGGAGGGAGAATTCACTTGTTTTTGTAGGAATTTGATTGGTGGAAATTTGTGGAGGAACAAGCCTAGCTTCGACCTTCACTAGGGCATGAATCCCACAGAGTGGATGCCATAACCCGCACCTTGGAAGCAGCTATATGGTGAACATTTCCCTTGGAGGTAAGAGAATACATCTTGAAGGATGACACCCAACGCCCCTTTTCCCAACGTTTGACCATGGAGGATCAAAACGTCCTTTCTAGGGAACGATGTCATGTTTAGGGGCTAGGGATTGGTGGTGGTTGATGATGAATTGTCATACATTTTGAAGGAATATCCCCACACATGAAGGAATGGCCTTTGGAGGCCCAATGTTTCCCTCAAATAATTTCAAAGACTTTCTCCATATGCAAAAACATCACCCCTAGGGGGTATGACATCATCAGTTAGGGTTTCGCTTAGTTGAAAATTTAATTTTTGAATTGTAAAGGGGAAATTAGAGGAGGTCAGCCTCCCTAATTTTGGTTTACCCTGACGATATGTGTATAAACTAGTTTTGAAGGTCTTCTATAAAAGGAGACCTAATTCATTTCATTTTGACATAAGTCACTCTCTCTTGAGTGAGAGACTTGGCTGAAATTTGTGCCCTTTTGGGGAATTTGGTCTATCTCTCCCTTTTGCAAATATTATGGATGTTTATAATAGTCTATTTTTGAGATAAATTGGTGTGCTACCTTCTTGGAGGCTTGTTTCTTGCATGTTTATGAATATTTCTTGGTAGACAAGGGTTTTACTTGCTTTATATTTGAATTGGTAAGGGATTTTATGAATATTGTTGGTAATTTCTTCTTGTTTCATATATATTCTTGTTCTAACCCCTGGAGGAGTATAAGGTCATAATCCATCCACCAATATCTATCATAATTGTTACTAGACAAGTTATTATCAAGGTTGCTAAGAGGGGTAAAAGGGCTTACACCCTCCTAGATTTACCTTGTTAGATTTGCTTTCTCTAGGGAGTAAAAGGGATTACACCCCTAGAGAAGTAGTAAGTCTAACTCTTACACCCAAGACTCCATAACCCAATATACTAGGCACTCATCTACTTGCATTGGAGAAATAAAATCATTGCATTGAAATACCTGATTTTTCTAGATATCGCAATTTTTCAAATTTGAATCTTTTCTTAGTGTTACAAGCTTGCTTGAGCTACTAAGGAGTCTAGATTAGCCTTGTTATTATCTTGCTACAATTAATTTAATATTATAGCCATTAGGGCTGTAGCAAAACACTCTTAAACTCTTTCTTTACTCACTAATCTACCATTGACATTTGCTTATAAGATGCCATATTAAATCTACTTGTCATTGGCTATCCTTTGGGTGGATTGTTTGTTGATTTTACTGGATAGATATTGTTTTTGTAGCAATTGTTTGCTACAACCATAAGGCTGCCATAAGACTTTATTGTTAACTTCATTTAGCATCTATATTTCACCATCAAAGCTTGTGATTAAGTATTGGTAAGTTATCTACATGTTTAGTACTTGATCATCCAATAAATATTTGATGTTTTTTATGGTTATTTCTGCAGTTAACAACTCATTCCATTGTTGATATATGGATTTTTTTACATCTGCAAATTAAGACAGCAAGCTTCAATTTCTTTTCCCCTTGATTATTTGGCTTTCATTTTGATCATTCATCTTATCTTAGTAGGTTTAACATTATCTTGCAGGTACACAACACTTTGAAAACCTCCCCTCATCAGCAAGGCTCTTGTCCAAGCCTCTTTCCACTTCTGACTTATCATCACTAAAGCGAGGGGGGTATCTATCTAAGGTGACAGTGGGTAACTACTCCCATATTTATCTCATGTTTGTGGATTGGATTGAGATTTTTCCAACCTACAATCTGTGTGATAACATTTTGGTGTAGTTTTCAGGGAGGATTTTGAATCCTCTTTCAAGCCCTAACAAAACTTTGGCAAGATTTTCCTAGAGCCTTCACCATAACTTGCCTGTCGAATCCATTTGAGGGAAGTTCCCTTTTCATTTTTGATAAACTTCATATAATATTTTCTATCGAGTCCATTGAGGGAAGATACCATCTCCACCATTGATGGACCTTGAGATCATATGGCAGCCTTATTGGCTGGTCATTCTAGTAATGGAACCATGGAATCATGGGAGTTACATAAGGTATATCCTTCTATTTGTGTTCAAAATGTCCTTGTATATCCAAATTATTTCTCAATAAAGTAGAGGGCAAGTTTCCCCAAATTTAGTGGTGACCCAAATCTAGTAGTCACCCACATTGTAAATTATATGAGGTATGCTTCAAATATAAATGTATTGCCTAAAGATGTACTAGTGAAATTTTTTGTGTCTTCTCTGGAATCAAGCCAAAGGACATGGCTTGCACATTCTTTTAATCTGAAAAGTATATGTTCTTCTACAAAACTTGTTGAAGAGTTTCTCAGGTATTGGGGGTCAACTACTCAAGATTTGTAGGCTACTCTCCAAGAGCTCAAAGATGCCCTTTATGGAGAAGGTTTTCCAATGGATGGAAAGACGATAGTTGAAGAATGTGAAACTGAGGAAGAGTAGCACCCACCACCTACAAAAGAAGTGCTTGAGTATCCATGAATAAATTTCTCAAGAATATATCAATGATGAAGACCCAGATAAGACATCATTGTCCATTATCCCGCTTGACAAAGATGAAGAAGTGATGGGTCCAAAAGATGCATATGTTTTCGTAGGGGATCTCTTAGACATGGTTGATCAACACCTTGATCATTTCATATAGGATGGGAGATGTAGATGGGATGTGAGTTGCTTCATTTTTTATAGAATTCTCCAAGAGCTCAAAGATGCCCTTTATAGAGAAGGTTTTCCAGTGGATGGCAAGAAGATAGTTGACGAATGTGAAATTGAGGAAGAGTATCACCCACCACCTACAAAAGAAGCGCTTGAATAACACATCCGTGAATAAATTTCTCAAGAATATATCAATGATGAAGACCTGGATAAGACATTAATGTCTGTTATCCCACTTGACAAAGATCAAGAAGTGATTAGTACAAAACATGCAGATGTTTTCGTAAGGGATCTCTCAGACATGGTTGATCAACACCTTGATCATTTCATACAAGATGGGAGATGTAGATGGGATGTGATTTGCTTCATTTTTTATAGAATTCCCATTTACGGCATTGAGGTTGGTGCTCTTACAAAGGGGATTGAGTTGTCATATTCAGATAACTAGACTTAACGTGCATATAATTCAGATTATTGGCATCATGATGATGATGTGGTCACATACGTATTCTATCCATTCGAGGATGAATTGTCTCAATACACTCAAGATGATTCTCAGCCATCCCTTGAGAGTTGTGACTCGTATTTGTTCTATGAATATTTCCAACCACCATCGTGCTCAGATTTTGATGGACACTATATCATGGCTAGACCAGAGCAGTTCGGAGCTCATGCTACTAAACAGAAGTATTTTTATATTGGTATTTTTGGCAAGGATTTGTAGATAACCAAGAAAATTTTTCTAGGTGTGGGAAAGGATTTTTCCTCTAGACCCTAGGTCGTCCCTTACCTCATTTCCTCTTCTCTAGGAAATCATCAAGATTTCATGGGATCACTTATCTCCTCTAATAATTTAGGGAGTGGTGATATTTTAAGTGAATATGAGGACGATTCGACGTCTATACATGGTATATGTCTTTAGAGGTGGATTGATCAGGCTTATGGTTATTCTTTTAGGCAAGATTTAAGGGATGATCAGGCTTGTGGTCTCCCTTTCTAGCAGGATTTCCTCCCTCCCACCCATCTCTATGAGTTTCATTTCATGATTGATTATATGTATATTTATGCTCATGATTATTATGTGCTTAACTTGTCCTTTTTCTATTACATAAATAAGCACAGGGGGAGATGCCTTGATGAGACGACCAGTTGGTTGCATTGGTTCTACAATTTTACGTGACATCCAAAACATTTGATCACCATGGGCCTCGGCCCCTAGGTAAGTAGTGTTAGGAAACAAATATCCAAATAGAATAAAAACATCAGAATAAGTACTCCATGCCTTCAAAAACAAATAGTTTCAGATAATAATCCTCTTCGAGGGGGAAACCTCCTGATACACCACACAAATTCACAAATAAAAGATGATTCCAAATGAAAAGGTCGCCTTGGTATATATACGAGACTAGGAGGTACAATTAAAACTAATGGACCCAAGATGACATAAATAAAATAACAATACTAATGTAATATGCCCCAATTAAGGGGTAATGTTCCACTATTTAGGGCTTAACATGCCCCTCCCCTTCAGACAAGTGTTGTTTGCAACGCTTGAGTAATTATGGATACTTTTGTATAAAAGACTCATCTTCCCAAGTGGAATCTTCAGCAGGTAGTTTCTTCCAAATAATGAGATATTTTGAAATGGATCTATCCCTCAGCTAGCAAATTGTTGTGTCGGTGTGTTAGCAGCCACCAATTTTTTTTTATTCTTATCACAATCAAAGTCACCACAAAGAGATTATATCTTTCTGTATATTCCATCACCATTCGTTTATAAATGCTTATGTTTCTAAGTTTCAAGGCGATGATTGGGTTAAACTTATCTTATTGGGTTTTTTTGTTTGCATTTTCATTTGTTTTGTTTTTAAATTCATGACTATAAGCATGAATTTAAATAAAAAACTTGGTTTAGGCTTTATATCTTCTACCTAAGAAATTTTGCTTTGAAGGAACCCATATATAGCTAAATTTCAAGTTTTATGAACTTGTTGATTGATTCTCTATCAAAATCTTTATGTATTATTAGTATCGTGACTTAATTAGCTCTATGGTCGATCCTTGGTTTTAATTTGTGAAATGTCTGGATGCACAAAAGATTGGTTTAACATGTGATATGGATCTCATGCCTCTCAATATTCATATCGGCACTCATGTCAATTGGTACAGGCATGTTGTACCCACGATTTCAATCCACCTTGTTGTCCTAAGCATTAATGAGATCATTCATTATGTGAATTCGTGTTTGGTACTTTTGGAGGGTTTGGTATTCATAGTGGGTAATGGCTCGTAGTTTTACAAGGCCTCTAGTTTTTTGTTTTCCCCAATTCATTTTTCAAAGTTATGACAGTCCACAAAATTTGTAGTTTTCATGCCATTACAACTCGCACAGAACTCTCTCTAAGCCGAAACCTACCTCATGTGATATCCATTGTATCTTTTTCACGGTGGAAATGGAACCTGTGGTTCGAATCAAGCCGAATGGTTTCCAAACCCTTCTTTCCCATGATGACGCAATAGAAGACCTAAAGGCTCATGGTTGGGATGTCTTCTCAAGAAATTTGAAGGCTACAACCTCTCGGTTGCACAAGCCTTTGCACAAACTTTTGATGATTTTAGGGCCAAGGTTGGGGATGTACAATTGGAAATAATAGAATATTTCATAAGCAGGGCAATAAGACTCCCATTGAAAGGTGAAAAGTTTTTTAAGAACACAAAAATGGAGGATGTTCCATGGAGCTTGTTCATGGTTTCCCGCAAATACACTTGTTGTCCAAAAGGTATTCCCATTGCTTTTTTGAAACCTACATGGCACAGTCTCATTTTAATTTTGAAACAGTTTATCACATGTGAAGGCCGATATGGGTTGGTTTTTCTATACCACATGCGGTTGATTATGTTATTCATAGGGTTTGAATTGAACATGTTGTTCTATTTGTTAATGAGCCTTTACAAAATGTCTAAATGCTATAAGCGACAGAGCATGAACTCTCTTTTGAGTCTTTTTCATCATGGGCTCTTTAAAATCCTGTTGATTTCTCACATGTCGCAAAATGGTGATAATTGGGAGACTTTTCTGAGCCGAAATGGCTTCACCCAGGTCGACAATACAGTTAACCCGCCTTTAATTGTAAACCCCAATTTGACCACACTAGTGATCAAAATCCAGGTTTTCAATTCACCTGATGGCTTCAAATTTAATGAACAAACGTCCATTGCTGTGGAAACCCCTGTGGTTAAGAAATTACCATGTATGTTTTTGCCCAGGAAATCTCTAGAACAACTAGTTGGTGAATTAAAAGAAAAATCTTCTCCTATGCTTGCCAATGAGTCTGATCTGAACAATAATGATAAGCCTATTGTAAAGAAAACTCGTAAGGGTAAGAAACAGCAGAGCTCTGATTTGAATTTTAGGAATGAGAGGTCTGGTCGATTGATTTATAGGGGTTTAAGGAATCAAAAAAGTGAACATCTAAGCTTGATCTCTACGATCGAGATCGATGATCAGTGTTTAGATCAAGAGATAAATGATTTCTTGGCTCAGGAAAATCCGGACAACCTATGTCTCGTGAAAGAAAATACTACCCAGGTTGAATAGTATGACTTCGTGACTAGATTACCCCCATGTCTCAAAGGGAAAGAAGGTTTTGCAAGTATTATTCATGACCTGGAACAAGCCACAGGGAAAAATGAAGTACCTATTTCCGATTGTATTCCACATCGGTCTGTCATTGCCCCAGTGCATTGTGATGGTTGCTTAGATTAGATAGATCATTATTATAGAGATATTTTTCTCTTACAAGCTCAAGTAAAATGCCTAGCTATTCGGAATGCTCTATTGGAATGAGATAACCATGACTTGAAAGCACACATAGAAAGGGAAAATAAAAGACTCAAGAGGTCCAGTAATATAATCATCAAAAATACAACCAGTTTCAAAGCCATCATAAATTTGGAACTGTCTGATCCTTCATTTGCTAGTTTCTAATGGTAAAAACGATTTTGTTTGATTCTATTCCATTCTGTTATGAAAAATAAAAATAGGGAGATTTAATTTTTTTTTCTTTTGCTAATAATAAGACTAGCTACAAAATCTATGATTCTGTAGCCAGTCTATTTTTTAATAATAGTTGGCATTGTTTTCTAAATATCAAATTTGTTTTTCTATCTACAGAAAATTGATGGTTATGATGTTGATTGCATGGAGCAAACACCTTGGGTCATATGCTCAATTATTCAGTAGTTTCTGCCTTTTATGTTTATAAAAAACTTTGGTTTATTTTTGACAAACCAACTCATGCATGAGTGGTTTCTAGTTTCACTATTTTTGTAATATTATCTAATTTTTGGGGATTCAATGTTATCTTGTATGATAAGAGCATGTGAATCCTGAACTAGTTTAAATATTGATCACTCTTAGTAGTGAAAGACATCGTTTTGGCTGGATACATTATGGACATATGACTTTGAAGACTGAGATGGATAAGTTGTTCCCTACTTGGCTTTAGACCAGCGTGACACTTACTCATTATGTTTTTACCTCTATCTTATGAAATGTTATTATGTTTGATGCAGCTTTAGTCTGGTTATCCTATGGTATTTCATAATATTCAGCACTTAAATTCTGTCTATAATTTGTTGTTCTATATTACATCTGTGATCAATATTTCGTTTAAATATTGTTGATTTATGCTAGACATTGGATGATGGATCATATGAATGCTTTGTATTGAGTTTCATTTATTATAAGTATTCATTATTATAAGATCACCAGATTTGTATATTTATCAGTATGTTATTATATTCTCATTCCAAATCTCCTTTGAGTTTGTTCTGGGAGTATTAGCTCTGTTCTGTTACAGGTTTCCCTCATAAGCAGGACAGCCAGAAACTTGAATTGCACGGGAGGATAAATTCGTTTTAGTTGATTAATTACAGGTTAGTTTACTTGTTCTTTAGTTAGATTATTTAGCAATGAAATAGGAACAGTTTAGATTAGCTTTGACTGTTTATCTATTCTCATACCAATCATATTCGAATAGTATTCTTTATTTTTTTTTAGATTTTAAATATTAAACTGAAAACAGAAAAATGCATGTGCTTTCTTTATCTCTTTTATAAACACTTTTAAGAAAAAAAACATCTATTTCGCAAGATATCCTGTAAATCTTGCAAGTTGTATATACAGTGTTCATAATCATATAAACATGTCTATCTTTCTATTTCGACGTTTGTAAATCATTAAACTTACATTCTTAGTATTATATCCTTATAAATTAGTTTCATTTTATTTTTAGGACTTTAGTTGGCCAATGGAGCCATTAAACCCGTCAGGTCATTTCATTCCAAATGGCTTGGGTTATTTAGACAACCCCGGTCTGGATTTGACTTTCCAGTTGATGGTGTGTCACTTATTCACATCAACAAATGGCGCTAGAAGGAGGGCCTGAATTTAATTTATGGCACATGGAGGTTGCAAGACTCCTCCCCTGCACACTCGCACTCCTGTCGTAACGCGTAGTCACTCAGACAATAACGTTACACTTGAAACAGCAACTACCTCAAATGATAACCCTGATATTCTCGTTGAACCAGTGACACCTATTCCTCAAGGGGTTGACATCCAAGAAATTGTTCGTCAGTCACTCATAAGAACGCATAGTGCCTTAGCCCGTATCAGAAAACCTGGAAGACCACTTAATCAGCCCCTTGACTTCATAGATATCCAACAACAACTTCAAGGCACTGGTATGCCTGAAAACCCTTTAGGTGGTAATACTACCAATCCTACTAAAACACTTATCCTTGGAGCCGGAGGATCTGGTATTCCACCGTCTCCACCTGGTTCTTCTCCATCCTCTTCAAGAGGAGAGTCTTTAGATGAAGGAAGTTCTTCATCAGAACCATCTTAGCCTTCGACACCACCAACTCCCATGGAAAATCAAAATAATCCTGCCAGACCTTGGCTCGATCAAGATGTCATGGCTATACCTGGACCCCAACACCCATTACCTAAGCATCCAGAGAAATGGTTGCCTAAATTCGATCCAGATTCAAAGCAATCAGCTGAGGATCACATCAAGAAATTTATGTTGGCCATTAGACTCTAGAGTGTTGAACACGAGGATGTAGTATGCAGATTATTTCCTTATAATTTTGAGGGAAATGCCTCCACATGGTACTTTGCTTAACAGCCCCAGACCATCGTCTCTTGGGACAAGTTTGAAACTTGTTTTCTTGAAAAATTTGGAGATGATAAATCTTTGAAAGTCATGGTTATGAAAATATCAAGCTTAAAAATGAACCTTAAAGAAAAAGTGAAAGACTTTAACCAAAGATTTATTACTTTAAAAAACAAAATCCCTACAGATTCGATGCCCGCGGAAAGTTTAATTGTTGCATATTATGTTAAAGGCATATACAATAACATAGCCATATGGGTCAAAAGGTCTAAAAAGAACATGTTGTTAGAGGCCTTTGAGGAGGCAAGTCAAATTGAGAAAGATATATTGAGCTTAAAAGATAATCTTAATAGTGAAGCTGAAACAACCTCGTCATCTAAGAAGAAAATAGAAATTCTCACTAGGCCTCCTCAAACTAAAAATCAACAAGAAACTTTAGACTTAGAGAGCTTGCATAAATCTTTCAAAAAACTATCCAATCAGGTCGTTGACTTGAAAATATCATCCGAGGAGGCCTCCATAAGAAAAGGAAATTTCAAACCTCCTTTCAGAAATCCTTTTCCTCCTAACCAGCCAAACCCAACCACAGAAGGTCTAAATTTCGAAAGTTTACAATATGATTTGCAAACCATCTTAGAAGCACATGATAATTTTGCTTCTGCTCCTCCTGAAAATTCTAACGATATAGTTGAGGAAGAGATACGAGAAGAGGAGGACTCATCTCCCCCTATTTTCGGTCACTTGTCGGACAGTATCTTCCAAGCGAATTTCGAAACTGTCCACCCCTACAACACAAGAAGAAAAATGCAAAACAAACCCCCTCTTGAAGTAAGTAAAAATGTGTTTCTGAAACAGTCAAAGAAAACTGAAATTAAACAAAGCTTAGCAGCCCCAATTTTAGAATATGATTTAATTGAAGATATGAAAAAATTAAGGGCTAATATTTATGTTTTTGAACTGTTGAATTTCCTCTTATTTTGCAGAAAATGCTTCAAAGTATCACTAAAAACAGTAAAAAGAACGATCCTAGCAGCAAAAAATCAGCAGAAATTGATTCAAACGCAGCTAAAAATGTCCCAACTAAAAAGACATATGAACCACAAGACAAAAGGGACTTAGCAAAAAAAACTATAGCAAATGTAGATAAAATTGTTTTAGGGACAGCAGCAAAAAATCAGCAGAATTTTGTTGTTACCACTCGGAAAAATGTCCCACCTTTTTTGTTAAGCTTTGAAATTTTTAATAGGAATGTACATAATTGTATGGTTGATTCTAGTGCATCATCAAACGTGATTCCTTTATTTGTATGCCAAAAAATTAATGCAGAAGTTAAAGCTTCTGATCTCAAAATCATTCAGCTAGATCGAACAAACGTTAAAGTAATTGGTGAGCATAAGAATGTGTAGATTAGACTATCATCCAATCCTAAATTTCATCATATAATTGATATTATCTTTGTTGATATCCCTGAATTTTATGGCATGTTTTTAAGCAGAGATTGGTCAGAACAGCTGCACGATTATTTTGCTACAGACTGGTCTCACTTGTGGTTGCCTGAAAATGGATAGCCCAACAAAATCAAGATAAACAGAGAACGTTATCTTAAGCATACCGTAACATATATGAATGATATAAATGAACCCTTCGTTACATCAGCAAATACATTTGAAACGCATGGAATGAATACCTTTTTTGGTAATTTCATGATCGAAATCTCCTCTATCACTGATTCAGGGCAGCAATCTGAAATTACAGCTTATACTCAGACCCCATCTCTGCCCAATATACCAAGTACTGCTAATGATGCACAGATCTGGTCCTTATATTTTGATCGATCTAAATCCAAAGAAGGAGCAGGTGTGGGTTGTGTACTCATCGATCCTACATGTAATAAGACTTTTATTGCTTGTCAGTTAGAGTTTGAATGCACTAATAACACGGCCGAGTACCAAGCACTTCTACAAGGACTTAGGAAAGCATTGGATATGGGCGTGCAAAACTTGATAGTATTCGGTGATTCAGAAATCGTGGTCAAGTAGGTAAGAAACACAATACATTGTTTGTCACCACATCTGAAAAGATACCAAAATGAGGTATGGAGTTTGATGCATAAATTTTTATCATTTAACATAAATTTCATTCCTAGATTGAGTAATTCATAAGCTGATTTATTGGACAATGTTGCTTCTAAATTGTTGCCTGTTGAAGGTCTTTCCCCTAATGCATTTTCGATCGAATTATTGTTCAGGCTGCTGATCCCGAATAAAATCACAAATTGGAGAGTATTTGATGATGACCAGTAGATTATCAACATTTTGCATATGGAAGACACCTTCCAAGGTGTATTCATTGATGAAGGCACTCATGATGAGAACCTCCAAAACTTCATGGTAATATCTGATCCTCGATCTCCTGAATCGACATCCAAGCTGGTAAACACTATCCCCATATCTATTGTGAGATTAGAGAAATTTTATGACATGCATGATAAATTTAGAGGGGCAGTCAATTGTAAAACTAACAGTTCCTCTTTGATCTATGAAACGGTTAATTTAGGAACAAGGGATAAGCCTCAAAATATTAATCTGGGAAAGGGGTGTTCCAAGCAAGAAAGATCCTCTTTTATAAATTTATTTAAAGAATTTAAAGACATTTTTGCCTGGACGTATGATGACTTGAAAACATTTGAGCCAAACATCATACAACATGTAATCCCTATGAAATCCTAGACTCGGCCTTTTCAACAGAAATTGAGGAAGATGCATCCTAAATTGGAATGCACTGTTAAAAAGGAACTAAACAAATTACTAACTGCAAAGACAATTTTCCCAGTTAGGCACACGCAATGGGTGTCTAATTTAGTCCCTGTAAGGAAGAAAAGTGGTGAAATTCAACTCTGTGTCGATTTTCAGAACTTAAATCGAGCGTCTGATAAAGACAACTACCATGTTCTTCCAATGGAACAAATTCTACAACAGGTGTCTGGCTCCGAAAGACTATCTCTGCTAGATGGTTTTTCAAGATACAACCAGGTCCTTATGTCTCATTCGAACCAGCTTAAAACCACCTTTTGTACCTCATGGGGCACTTACGCCTACAGGAAAATGCCTTTCGGACTAATAAACATCGATGCCACTTTTCAGAGAGCAATGGATATTGCTTTTTGTGGCCTCGTTAACCAATCAGTCGTGGTCTATCTTGATGATGTCACCATCTTCTCTAAAAACAAGAAAGATCACTTGTCTCACCTTAGGGTTGTCCTAGAACGATGTCGCAAGTTCGGCATATCTCTCAACCCTAAGAAATCGATCTTTGCACTAGAGAAAGGAAAATTTCTTGGGTTTATAGTGTTTAAGGATGGAATGATTATTGACCCCGAAAGAAACCAATCTATTGCTAAACTCCCCCCTCCTTCTTCCAAAAAATCCATGCAATCCTTTTTGTGCAAGATTAATTTTGTCAGAAGGTTTGTCCCAAGCTTCTCAGAAATGGTTAGACCATTACAAAATTTAATTAAAAAAGATGTTTTGTACCGTTGGGGACCATAAGAAATTCAGGCTTTCGATTTAATTAGAAAAGAAATAACAGAGGCCCCTTCCTTGATGAGTCCCGATTTTTCTCAGGATTTCACTCTTTACACTTTTGCATCTAACCGATCTTATGTTGTTGTGCTTACAGAGAAAAATTTTGAAAGCAATGAGATACCCATTGCCTTCATGAACTCAAATTTTAAAGGAGCAGAACTTAATTACCCAGCAGTAGATCAGCAGGCATATGTTGTTTTCAAAGTAGTGGAACGCTTTCGGTCTTACCTGTTGAAATCCAAAACCAAGGTTATTGTTCCTTACCCAGCTATAAGAAACCTGTTAGTACAAAAAAAGTTGGGTGAGAAAAGGGAAAATTGGATGATGTCACTACAGGAATATGACCTTGAAATAACCCCTACACATATTGTTAGAGGTCAAGGCATGTGTAAACTAGTGGTTGATTCAGTTGAAGAACAAGGAAGTCAAATAAACACCTCAACTCCGAATCAGCATAACGAAAAATAGATCAGTTGTGCACAAGCTACTGCCAATTCCTGGTATGAGAACATTAAATTTTATTTAACGCATGGATATTCCCCCCGCAATATTGATCCTAAAAGTAGAAGAGCACTTAGGCTTAAATATGCATATTTCCAATTAATAAATGATGTATTATTTCGAAAGAACTTTGAAGGTGTTTTTTTGCGTTGTTTAGAAAAGGAAGAGTCAAAAAAAGTGATATCTGAACTTCATGCAAGTGAAGCCGACAGTCACTTCGGTGGAGATACCACTGCCCACAAAGTGCTAAGAGCTGAATATTATTGGCCTACCTTGTTCAAATATGCCCATACGTTGTCCCGCAAATGCATAATCTGCCAAAAGGCTACAGGATGGGTGAAAAAGGCAGCTTTCCCTTTGCAGTTTGTTATTGTAGATACACCTTTTTAGCAATGGGGCCTAGACATCATAGGACAAATTAATAGCTCTTCTTCGCAACAACACAAGTATATCCTTACAGCAACAGACTATTTTACAAGATGGTCCGAAGTTGTACCTTTAAAAGTGGTGAACACAAATCAGGTAGTATATTTTATGAACTCTCATATCATCACTTGATTCGATATCCCCGAATGTCAAGTTTATGATAATGCCTCTTACTTTTAATCCCTTGATATGAACTTTTTTCTCTGGAAAAGGGGATTAAAATGAATTATTTTGCAAGCTACTACCCTCAAGGAAATAGCTTAGCAGAATCGACGAATAAAAATTTAATCAAGATTATTAAAAGGACAGTTTCATAAAATCACAAGAACTGGCACAATGCATTGTATAATGCACTTTGGGCTGATAGGGTAACACCAAAAGCTTCTGTTGGTAATTCCACTTTCTTCCTTATTTACGGAAGAGAATCCATTCTGCCCTCGTATGTCTTACTTCCTTCTCTACAATTGTCGCAAAAAGTTCAAGAAGAGGAGTGCCCTCCTCTAGAAAATCGAATAAATGCCTTATTAAAACTAGAGGAGGTGAGAACACAAGCAAAGCATAAACTAGATCAGCACCAGCAAATTGTAAAAACATGGTTTGATTCAATTTCATCTTTGGATAGGAATTTTGATGTCAGAGATATGGTTCTCAAGTGGGACAAATCCCACGAGGGTAAGGGGGAACATACCAAGTTCCAAAATCTATGGTTGGGACCATTTGTAATTTCTGAAAAAATGGGTCCCAGCTCTTTCCATATGCATAATTTGGAGGGACAACCAGACACTTTCCCAGTGAATGGCTAGGCCCTCAAGAGGTATTTCACGTGATGATTTATGTTCCACTCTTTTGTAAATATTTTTTATGTTTTGTTTTTTTGTTTTTATTTTGGTTCTTTTCATTTTGTTTAATTATGATTTGTTTTCTAAATAATTATGTCTAAGTCACCATTACATTTGTGGAAGGGAATCATAATTCTCATTCATCAGCAGCGGTTGATAACTTCCCAAGCACTTGAGCAGTAAGTTCTAAAACTCAGATCAGTAGAAGTAATTTAATGTTCCAAACAGTGTTTCTGGTTTCTCCTTGAAATTACAAGTAGATGTGATTATCATTAACAAACTTCTAACATTGTCCGTGTTTTAAGAAAAACAACTTAACTGTACCTTCCCATCCTCGAGATTGTCTCCTAACATAAATCTAAGTGTCCAAATCATGATGAAGGTCATCAAAATAGGAGAATAATTTATAAATGACCAAAATTTTCATTCCAAACTATGAGGTTTTTAGTATCACCTCGCCCTCTTGAATATTATAAAGTTATAGAAATTATAAACAGATTCTAGAGGGTTGAAAGCACTGTAATGTGTGGGAAGTGTTTGTTAACCTACCAAGACACTGAACAGGTCTACTGGTAGCGGGTAAATGCATGCATGATACCAAGGCAACTTCGTCAGGGTACTGAACGGGCCTGTTGGCAGCGAAGCAATGCTAGGTTTAAGAAGATCATCAGGTATGTCTTTTAATTTGATCAAGTGTGAAGATGTTCTTTATCATGAATGGAGAACTCTTGGACATGACAGAGGTACTAGAGTGGGTTAAATGACATCCCTGTTGAGGCTATGGATGCATGCTAGCAGCAGTGTCCCTGTCAACAATATCGAAGTCAACTACATAAACATCGCTACACTCATAATCTAAATTAGATGCCAGATTACACTTTCTTAAATAGAAATACATCTTATGCTAAGCTGCATTATTTTCTGAGTTATGACCAGAATGCTTGACCTATTGTTAACTGCTTCTAAAAATTTATTTTACCTGACCCCCTGGCATAAATTTTCTGGTAATGCAGAGATAATTTCTTCGCCCAGTATGTTGCCATTGTTGGTAGCCACCAATTTTTTTTTTTATTCTTATCACAATCAAAGTCACCACAAAGAGATTATATCTTTCTGTAGCTTCCATCACCTTTCATTTATAAATGCTTATGTTTCTGAGTTTCGAGGTGATTATTGGGTTAAACTTATCTTATTGGGTTTTTTCGTTTGCATTTTCATTTGTTTTATTTTTAAATTCATGACTGAAAGCATGAATTTAAATAAAAAAACTCGGTTTAGGCTTTATATCTTCTACCTAAGAAATTTTTCTTTGAAGGCATCCATATATAGCTAAATTTCAAGTTTTATGAACTTATTGATTGATTCTCTATCAAAATATTTATGTATTATTAGTATCGTGACTTAATTGGCTCTATGGTCGATCCTTGGTTTTAATTTGTGAAATGTTTGGATGCACAAAAGATTGGTTTAACATGTGATATGGGTCTCATCTCTCTCAATAGTCGTATTGGCACTCATGTTGATTGGTACAGGCATGTTGTACCCACAATTTCAATCCACCTTGTTGTCCTGAGCATTAATGAGATCATTCATTATGTGAATTTGTGTTTGGTACTTTTGGAGGGTTTGGTATTCATCGTGGGTAATGGCTCGTAGTTTTATGAGCCCTCTAGTTTTTCGTTTTCCCCAACTCATTTTTCAAAGTTATGACAGTCCACAAACTTTGCAATTTTTGTGCCATTACAACTCGCACAGAACTCTCTCTATTGCTCGTCTTTTGGAAGCTAAAACCTACCTCATGTGATATCCATTGTATCTTTTTCATGGTGGCAATGGCACCTGTGGTTAGAATCGAGTCGAACGGTTTCCAAGCCCTTATTTCCCATGATGACGCCATAGAAGACCTGAAGGCTCACGGTTGGGATGTCTTTCTCGGGAAATTTGAAGGCTACAACCTCTCATTTGCACAAGCCTTTGCACATACATTTGACTATCTTAGAGCCAAGGTCGGGGATCTACAGTTGGAAATAATATAAGATTTCATAAGCAGGGCAACAGGACTCCCATTGAAAGGCGAAAAGTGGTTTAAGAACGCAAAAATGGAGTATATTCCATGGAGCTTGTTCATGGTTTCCCGCAAATCCACTTGTTGTCCAAAAGGTATTCCCATTGCTTTTTTGAAACCTAGATGGCACAGTCTCATTTTAACTTTGAATCAGTTTATCACATGTGAAAGTTGGTATGGGTTGGTTTTTCTATAACACGTTCAGTTGCTTATGTTATTCATAGGGTTTGAATTGAACATGTCGTTCTACCTGTTAATGAGCCTTTACAAAATGTCTAAACACTATAAGAGACAGAGCATCGACTCTCGTTCGAGTCTTTTTCATCACAGTCTCATTAAAATCCTGTTGATTTCTCACCTGTCGCAAAATGGTGATAATTGAGAGAGTTTTCTAAGCCAAAATGGCTTCACCCAGGTCGACAATACAGTCAACCTGCCTTTAATTATAAACCCCAATTTGACCACACCAGTGATCAAAAGCCAGGTTTTCAATTCACTTGATGGCTCCTAATTTAATGAGCCAGGGTCTATTGTTGTGGAAACCCTTGTGGTTAAGAAATTACCATGTATGTTTTCGCCCGGGAAATCTCTGAAACAAGTTGTTGGCGAATTAAAAGGAGAAGCTTATCCTATGCTTGCCAATGAGTCTAATATGAACAGTAATGATAAGCCTGTTGTAAAGAAAACTCGTAAGGGTAAGAAACAACAGAGCTCTAATTTGAATTTTAGGAATAAGAGGTCTGGTTGATTGATTTCTAGGGGTTTAAGGAATCGAAAAAATGATCATCTGAGCTCGATCTCTATGATCAATGATCAGTGTTCAAATCAAGAGATAAATGATTTCTTGGCTCAGGAAAATCCGGAAAACCTATGTCTCGTGAAAGAAAATACTACCCAGGTTGAACATTATGACTTTGTGACTAGATTACCAATGGAAGAGCATCGTGTTGAAATAATGTAACTGCGAAGAGCATTCTTATTATTATTTTGTTATTGGATTAAATCCCCATTGTGGATTAATCATGTCATTATTATTATTGGATTAAATCCCCATTGCGGATTAATCATGTCATTATTATTATTATTGTTATTATATTAATCCCCATTGAGGATTAATCATGTCGGTAATTCTATAAGGACCAAATCCCCTTTTGCGGATTGGTCATCGGACAATTACAAAGTGCAGAATAAGAAGTCGACTCCAGCAGCTATAATGGAAGACCCAGAATTAATTAAAGGTGGGTTTACCCACCCAGAGTGAGAAGTCAGCCCTGCCAGATGGTGACCTTTCACACGTGCCAGGTTGATATAAATAAGAGGCTAGCGCCTCACTTCTTACACACAACTCACTTGCTCATTCTCTTATGCGGCAAGCTGCAATTACCTATTAGAGAGAGGAGAAGAAGAGTGGCGCATCTCTTGGGGAGGACTTTCTATATTGGTTTGAGTTATCTCTTGAACATTGTATAAGCTATTTATGATAAGGAAGTTTTTGTTGGGTTTTCTTCCCCTAGAGGGTTTCCCAGGATAAA
>ML818934.1:116018-134421 GCA_009831015.1 Picea engelmannii | reverse complement strand
TCGAATAACAAAGATGCCTAAAACAAATGGATCCCTGATCCGAGAATAATCGTGGAATCAGTTAAAACGTATATCACATCTTCGTGACACGTAGTGTCACGAAGTGTGAATGGTGAAGAGTAGTCGATCCAGGTTTATCATTACGCTCTCGAGTGCTCTGTGGCGATGAATCCAGCTGGCCTGTGAACCTTTATGTCCTTCATTCGAACCATAACGCACACCATAATGCACAGCTCTCGAACAGCTCCACTGGTACCTCCACGGGTGCGGGTTGGTACCTGGTACCGGCATCCTGTTCCAAAAATAGCAATGGTACCTAACCCAAACGAGATTAATTCCAATACCAATTTAAAGCATTAAAGTGCATAATAATAGCTTGAAATTCAAAGATACCTTAGGTGACCCCTTTGAATGGTAAAGAGATGTTGATTATGTCAAAATGAGGTCAAAAAGGGTGGTACTGGCATATAGTTGGAGGTCGGTGGTATATAGTATAGGGAAAGAGTATGGTCAAAACCGAGGACCAACAAGTTAGTGCTAGCACTTAGCCCTAGCCGGTGGTTATGTGTGGAAAGCATTAACAAGGAGGATCCATACCCATATTGCATCTCAGGTATCGGCGTTTGGAGAAAGAGGAGTTGAGGTTCTATGACTCACAAACTCATGAGTTGCGAAAGGCGCTTGCACTAAGGCACGATTGTGGTCACATGGAGATGTAAGGCTTGCGCCTGGTGTTAAGTTGCGCAGGGTGGGTTTTCATGAAGGACCTGTGGATCAGATTCGTGAGGTTCCAATAGGGATCCGAGGGAGCCGCTTTGGCTCGAGGAGAATTTAGAATGATCCTATGCAGATCTTGGACAGAGGGTCGGGGGTCTGCGTCAGTTTGGTATCAGAGCTGGATTTTTCCCGTATATCTCAGGCAAAAGAGGAAGTGAGGTGAAGAAGAGTCTATAGGAGACAGGTAAAAGGTGAAGGTTGTTGCAAGACGCAGCAGTCAAATGGTATAGTCAAGTGGACTATAGGAGATGTTGGAAGTGCTCTTAGTTGCAGAGTGATAGCAACAAGTTTGCCAGGAGGGAAGACAAGAATAGAAAGATGGCTATTGAAGGCCATGGATGCGGTGGAAAGAAGGACCACCAGCAGCAGAGAAAAGATGAGATGGATGAAGAGCTCGCTGAGATAAGGGCGAGAATGGAAGAGATTGCACTGCGGGTGCAACAGAATTCAAAGTCGCATTGGGTGTATGAATGGCCTTTGAGGAGGAAAGCAAAGTGGCCAGTCAAGAAATTGTTAGCCAAAGGACAGTGAAGTTTGTTAATAGGATGGATGAGGCATGTTGAACACCTCAGAGGTGAACAAGAAATGGTTCACATCTGTGAGCCAGAAGCTGGGAGAAATCTCAGTGATGATGAGGAGAAAAGATCACTGGAAGATCTTGTGAACTGCCAGGAAAGCAATGAATAAAGTTCAGATTTCCAGATGGGCAATGAGATGGGATCATTGGATGATCTTAGAGACTGCTAGGTGAGCAGCAAGGAACTTTCAAGTTGCCAGGTGGTCAATGAGATGGGATCACTAAGGGATCTCATAGATTACCAGGAGGGCAGAGAGGAAATCCCATATTGCCAAGTGGGCAAGGGAGAGCAGATGAGACTGTCTGAAAGTCTCATGAACTCAGGGATGAGTTCAGATCAGTGAGAGGAGATGACATAAAAGATGAGCTCATAGGTGAGTTCATATCAGCAAGGACAAATGATAGAGAAGGAAGATCAAAAGAGCATTTTGATGATTGGAGGGATAAAGGTATTCCTGCCATATATCCTAGTTGAGGCCAGCATGTGTATTTCCAATACAGCAACAACAGAAAGACAGCCAGTGGTGATTTTCATGACAAAGGAGAAGATGTCAGAAGCTACCCAAGAAGAAGAAGAAATGGGATAGACATCAGAACCTGAACCAGCTGTGGAAGAAGAGCATTCAGCAGAAATGCTCAAAGTTTTCAGTCAAGAGGTTGAACAGGGGATAACTACAGCACTGGAAATTGTAGCAGAAGAAGAGCATGCAGATAAGATGCTCAATCCATGGGAGATGGAGCTAGAAATGTTGGAGGATTGGTTGAACCATTCAGAGCTAGTAGATGACTACCATGAGCAGACAGTCATGCAGATGTTAGAAGAGGAGCATTCCGAGGAATCGCTCAAAAATTTTAGCCAAGGAGCTAAATAGATGATGACTGCAACACTGAGGTCTGCAGTAGAAGGTGAATCAGAATTCCAGTCTGAGGATCAACTAGAGGAAGCTGGAGATGCACCAGCAGGAGAACTAGTAGAAGCAAAGTTGTTAGAAGGGGAAGCTGGGAAGAGACTCAGTGATAAGACTGCAGAAATGAATTTTACAGCAGAGTGGCAAGCTGAGGCCACAGAGGAAGAAAATAGCATGGGGGATCTAGTTGATCTACCCACTGATAAGGATGAAGAAGTGCAGCCAAGGAGACTGCATAAAGAGAGCTAGCCACCAGATCAGCTGGACAAGGAGATTGAGAAGATTAGAAGGCTGATGTCAAGGTCAGCGGAAAAAACTTCCAGTGAGGAAAAGCTTAGCAGAGAAGAACCTGCCATAATAGTAGGGCAATAGATGCAACAGCAGCAGCGAAGTAGTGGAGCAGATGGACAGCTCCATAGAACTATTTGGGATCCGGGTGGATTTCAACAGCGGTGTTGGGAAGCTCATGAGAAGGAGCTCATGATTTTTGCAGCTGAGGAGTATGATGCAGGAGCATCGCTCCTAGCCAGCCAGCACATCAAGTGTGCATTCAATGGAGGAGAGAGGCGCAGCCTTCTCATTTTTTTTTTCAAAATTTGAAAATTGTATTAAATGTTGTAAGGCTGGTAGAGCCAAAAGCCATGCATGTGCATAGGCTTTAGATAAAGGTTGCCTTAAATGGTTGTAAGGATAATATCTAGATCTGATTCGGACTAGACAACCATTCAATGTAATTGAATGTAAATTAATGAGAGTTGGTGAGATGGAAGGGAGAGCTCGAGGAGCCCCTTTTGTAAAAAGATCCTTTGTATCTGTAGGAATTAGTCAGTAGAGTTGGAAGAGAAGAATAGAGAGAATAGGGAGAAGAGAGGAAGTCGTGACTTTGTTATAGTCCGAGCTCACATTGTAAAGAGGCATTTCATATTAATACAATCAGAGCAGTTTTTCCTGCAGGTTATTCTGTGTATGTTGATGAATGTCTTTATGTGTTTATGATATGTTGTAGATGTATGTTAGATGTGCATTTACAGGTATAGATAGATTTTTCTATCTGTGAGTTTACTGATTTTACATATGGTTCTTTGTGGCTTCATGCAAGAGGTTGCATGACAGAACACTGTGGGTTCTGTAAGCCAGTGCATAGAGTTCACTTCTGAATTCTATGGAATTTAGACAAGGACGTGCCAGGAGGGTGCACCAGAGGAATTCATTGACTCAAGGAGGAGGCCTCAAGGTTGATGAACACCTTGTAGGTAAGACTGTGCAGAGGAAGGCACAGAGAAAATAGAATCACTAAGGGTTCTGTGGAAGCTTTGCTAGGAAGGCATTGAGAAAATGCACAGGATGCATTAAGGAGAACTCTATTTTGAGTTTGGTGAGAAGACAGAGTCACTGAGGATTTTGGAGAACTCTGCCAGGTGGGAATTGAGTTGGTGCAAGTGTGCATAGAAGGAACTCTTGTTTGAGTTCAGAGAGAAGAGAAGTATCACCGGAGGAGACACTCACAGGGTTATTGAACACCCTACAGGGTCAGCAAAGCATGCTTAAGCAGGAAGTTTCTAGAGGGCACTTACATCCCTTCAAGGACAGAAAGGGACAAATACCATTGAGGTCCGAGCAGTTGAAGCTCAAGTAGGACAAATACCTGTGCAAGGAGTGCACCAGGCCAACATTCAGGTGAAGTGGTGATAGACAGTCGTCTGAAGGATCATCAGGCACAAGGAGTTTGCAAAGGTGAGAACTTGTCTCAAAGTTCTTAAGATCAGGAGGGATCACACCATTGTGTGCAAGAATCTTGCAAGGAGTGAAGAGATCAAGAAACTTGCAAGGTTTCAGAGCGAAGCAAGATCAGGAGTGACAACATTCCTAGAACGCAGGCAAGTTCATTAAAGTTAGATCGAGCTCAAAGAGGAAACAAAGGCCGAGGCCTTTGAAACTTTGAAAATATTCCAAGGGGAAGAAAGAAGCATATGCTCAAGGTAGAGCTACAGCTACCGTTGGATCTAGAGCATGGAGGCCCGAGATCCCTAGGATCGCACCAATTTGTGAGGGATTTAAGCGCTTAGAAGGACCTAGGAAAGGAGTCGTATGGACAGTGAGAGGCCTTCGTGAAGGAAGTGTCGAAGTTGTGAGATTCGTTGGATCTTGCAGAGTTGCAAGGTGGTTAGAGGTCGAAGAAGCCCATCACCCAGGATTCAAGGGTCAATATGAGTCGTTGATCTCATTTCAACCCACATCGTTGGATCATTTTGCAAATTCAGGGTTCATGAGTTTGAAGGGCAGACCAAATTCTTGATTTCACAAAGTCCCAAGTCGCGAGGAGCAGGGAAGGAGATCCAGACCATTGGATCCAAGCCATGAGAGAACCATTGGATCAAAACCTCTGCGTGGTATCGCGTATCAAGGGTTCGGGGGTTGAAAGAATTTATTTTCGACTGTAGAAGTCACGAAGTGTCGAGTGCCAAGGGCTCATGTGAACATGTGTCACATCCGTCAGGTGGGGACCGCGTGGTTGATAGGTGGTGTAACAACAAGCGCCCAGAGAAAAATGGCAGTGGGTGACAGGTGGTGGACACACGTTGCCTGGGAAAGAGTCAACCCATTGATTGACTTATCACGTTTCGTGGATTCGCAAAGGAGGAGCATGAGAGTTCAACACTCCAACTCGCGAAGTCACGAGTTGCGAGTTAGTGCTAGCACTTAGCCCTAACCAGTGGCTATGTGTGGAAAGCGCTAACAAGGAGGATCCATACCCGTATTGCATCTCGGGTATCGGCGTTTGGAGAAAGAGAAGTCGAGGGTCTACGACTCATGAACTCGCAAGTTGTGAAAGGCGCTTGCGCTAAGGCCCAATTGTGGTCGCATGGAGATGTAAGGCTCACGCTTGGTGTTAAGTTGCGCAGGGCAGGTTTTCATGAAGGACCTGTGGATCGGATTCGTGAGGTTCCAATAGGGATCCGAGGGAGCCGCTTCAGCTCGAGAAGAATATAAAACGATCATGCACGAATCGCGGATAGAGGGTCGGGGATCTGTGTCAATTACCCTTATGTCTCAAAGGCAACAAAGGTTTTGCAGGTATTAGTCACGACCTAGAACAAGCCACGGGGAAAAATGAAGTACTCGTTGCCCATTGTATTCCACATCGGTCTACCATTTCCCCAGTGCATTGTGACAGTTGCTTAGATTGGATAGAGTGTTATTATAGAGATATTCTTCTCTTACAGGCTCAAGTAAAACGCCTAGCTGCTCGGAATGCTCTATTGGAACGAGAGAACCATGAATTGAAAGCACACACAAAAAGGGGAAATAAAAGACTCAAGAGGTCCGGTAATATAATCATCAAAAATACAGTTAGCTTCAAATCCATCATAAATTCGGAACTGTCTGATCCTTCATTTGCTAGTTTCTAATAGTAAAAACAATTTTGTTTGATTCTATTCCATTATGTTATGAAAAATCAAAATATGGAGATTTATTTTTGATTTATTTTACTAATAATAAGACTCACTACAGAATCTATGATTCTGTAGCCTGTTTATTTTTGAATAATAGTTGGCATTCTTTTCTGAATATCAAATCTATTTTTCTATCTACAGGAAATTTATGGTTATGATGTTGATTGCATGGAGAAAACACCTTGGGTCATACGCTCAATTATTCAATAGTTTCTGCCTTTTATGTTTATAAAAAACTTTGGTTTATTTTTGACAAACCAACTCATGCATGAGTGGTTTCTAGTTTCACTATTTTTGTAATATTATCTAATTTTAGGGGATTCAATGCTATCTTGTATGATAAGAGCATGTGAATCCTGAACTAGTTTAAATATTGATCACTCTTAGTAGTGAAAGACATCTTTTTGGTTGGACACATTATGGACATATGACTTTGAAGACTAATATGGATAAGTTGTGTGCTACTTGGCTTTATACTAGCGTGATGCTTACTCATTATGTTTTTACCTCTATCTTATGAAATGTTATTACGTTTGATGTAGCTTTAGTCTGGTTATCGTATGGTATTTCATAATATTCAGCACTTAAATTTTGTCTTTAATTTGTTGTTCTATATTACATCTGTGATCAATCTTTCGTTTAAATATTGTTGATTTATGCTAGACATTGGATGATGGATCATATGAATGCTTTGTATTGAGTTTCCTTTATTATAAGTATTCATTATTATAAGATCACCAGATCTGCATATTTATCATTCTGTTGTTATATTCTCGTTCCAAAGCTCCTTCGAGTTTGTTCTGGGAGTATCAGCTCCATTCTGTTACAGGTTTCCCTCATAAGCAGGACATCCAGGAACTTGAATTGCACAGGAGGATAAATTCATTTTATTTGATTAATTACAGGTTAGTTTACTTGTTCTTTAGTTAGATTATTTATCAATGAAATAGGAACAGTTTAGATTAGCTTTGATTGTTTATCTGTTCTCATATCAATCATATTCGATTAGTATTCTTTAGTTTTTTTTAGATTTTAAATATTAAACAGAATACAGAAAAATGTATGTGCTTTCTTTATCTCTTTTATAAATACTTTCAAGAAAAAAACATATATTTCGCAAGATATCCTGTAAATCATGCAAGTTGTATATACAATGTTCATAATCATATGCACATATCTATATTTCTATTTCGATGTTTGTAAATCATTAAACTTATATTCTTAGTATTATAGCCTTATAGATTATTTTCATTTTATTTTTAGGACTTTAGTTGGCCAACGGAGCCATTAAACCCGTCAGGTCATTTCATTCCAAACGACTTGTGTTATTTAGACAACCTCGGTCCGGATTTGACCTTCCAGTTGACGGTGTGTCACTTACGCCCATCAACACAGTGATAGATTTAGGCTCCAATATGATTTTTCCTTCCTCATCAAGTTCTGGAAATATAGTTTGAACTGGGATCTTGTCACCTATAACCTTCTTTAAGCATGAAACATGGAAAAATGGCTATACTCGTGAAGATGTAGGCAGCTCTAATTTGTATGCCATAGTACCAATATTTTGCGACACCTTATAAGGGCCATAGTACTTTGGTGATAATTTATTATCTTTCTTAGCTTTCTTGAGGGACATTTGTTTGTATGGTTGTGGTCTTAAAAATATCCAATCCCCTACTTCAAAACTTCTTTCACTACAATGTTGATATGCTTGTTGTTTCATGTGATTATGTACCATGGTTAGGTTGTCGAGAGTTGGAGAACTTGTTGATGCTCGATGTGATTTTCCACTGCTCGAACCTTAGATTTTTTTCTTAGAGAAGAAGTGATGGATGGTGGGTGATATCCATAGAGCACCATAAATGGTGTCATTTTTGTTGCAGTATGAAAGGAAGTGTTATACTACTATTCTCCCAAGAGTAACCACTTGAACCATTTTGTTTGTTTATCAGAGACAAATCAATGAAGGTAGCCTTCCAAACATTTGTTCAGTATCTCAGTTTGTCCATTAGATTGAGGATGATAAGATGATCCATGAGCCAGTTGAGTACCCAAACAAGAAAATAAGTATGTCCAAAAATGTCTAGTGAATATGGGATCTCTGTCACTTACAATAATCTTTGGGCTTCCATGTAGCTTTTGAACTGTCTCCATGAATCTAGTGGCAATTTTACTAGCTTTGAAAGGATGAGAGAGTGCACAAAATGTGTGTACTTGGTAAGTCTATCAACAATCACCATGATGACACTCTTTCCTTCAGACTTCAGTAAACCTATGATGAAATCCATGGAAACCTCCTCCCAGCGCTGACTTGGGATGGATAATGGTTGTAAAAGACCTGGGGTCTTAATTGTTTCCACCTTATTTTGTTGGAAAACCAAACATTTTGCCACAAACCTATGAACATCAGTTTTAAGGCCATCCCAAAAAAATTCCTTCGTGGCCATGTGATAGGTTTTTAAAAATCATGAGTGCCCTCCTACCAGAGAGGTGTGCAATTCCAAAATCACCTTTTGTTTGAGTTGGGAGTTTTTACATAAATATAAGTGATCTTTGTACCATAACGAATCATTTTTCCATGTAAATGTATCTGATGCACTAGAATCTTGTTGGAACCTTTGAATGAGATTCCACATTTTTTCTCCATTCTTTCATTCATCCCTTGCTTTTGTTATCCAATCAAGTTCGATGATTGAGATAGCTCAGAGAAATGCCTCAACATATTCATCCTTTCTTGAGAGTGCATCTACCACAACATTTTTCTTCCCTTTTTTGTAGATGATTTCAAAATCATAACCCAACATATTGGTCACCCATTTTTGTTGTTCTTCTTAAGATAGTCTTTGTTCTAAGAAGTATTTGAGACTGTCATGATCTGTTTTGACCTTGAAGTTCCTACCTATTAGGTAAGGGCACCATTGCTTCAATGCATGTAGTATTTCCATCATTTCCTTCTCATAAATGGGTTTGTGTAAACCCTTTCCCTTGAGTGGTTGAATTTCAAAAGCAATGAGCCTTCCTTCTTGCATTAGAACAACACTATTTTCATTTCCTAAGGCATCACATTCCACAATAAAGGTTTTTGTGAAGTCTGGTGTGGTCAAGATAGGAGCCTTGTACATCACCTCTTTAAGTTGTTCAAAAGCTTGAGTTTCCTCTGGAGTCCATTGAAATGCATCCTTCTTAGTTAATGTCATTAAATGTGTTGTCATTCTTCCATAGTTCAAAACAAACTTGCAGTAATAACCAGACAAACCCAAAAATCCTCTAAGACTCTTCAATGTTTTGGGAATCAACCAGTCCATCATGGTCTTAATCTTGTTAGGGTCTACCTTGACACCTTCATGAGATAAAATATGACCCCAATACTCTACCTCCTTCACCCCAAAGAAACATTTGGATGGTTTGACATATAGTTGTTTCTCCTTTAGTCACTGTAGCACCCTATCAACATGTCAAACATGATCCTCCCAAGACTTGCTATAGATTAGTATATCATCAAAAAATACTAACACAAATTTTCGAAGAAAGGGCTTGAAAATGGAATTCATCAACCCTTGGAATGTGGAAGGTGCATTCGTAAGGCCCAAAGGCATGACCAAAAATTCATAATCGCCTTCGTGAGTTCTGAATGTTGTTTTTGGTATATATGTGTCCTTCATTCTAATATGATGATACCCTGAACAGAGATCCAACTTTATGAAGTATATTGCTTCATGTAGTTCATCTAACAATTCATCAATTATGGGAATGGGAAACTTATCTTTAATGGTGATGTTGTTGAGATCTCTATAATATGGAAACATACACCATGAGCCCTCTTTATTGAATACCATTACCATCGACACAAAGTAAGAATTTTGGCTAGGTCTAATAATGTCATCCTCTAACATTTCTTCAACCATACACTTAATTTCACTCTTGTGGGCATAAGGGTATCTATAAGGCCTGATGTTAGGAGGAACACTCCCAGTAATTAGGTGAATAGCATGATCATGATCATGAGTGGGTAGAAGAGCTCTGGGAATATCTTCAAATACTTTGGAATGCTTATCAATAATCCCTTGGAGATCTAGAGGAATAGATGGCTTAGATGTTTGAACATCTAGAGAGCATAGTTGTAAAATTACACACCGATGCCCCTTTTTCAACAATTTTTTCATTCCATTAGATCTTATTAACTTGATGATCCAGGTGGATATCGATGGCCACCCACCTATTCCACTGGCTCAAAAAATAGTTTTCCACCTTGGCAGTTTTTCGACAGTTTTTCAGCTTCCAAACTTCTGGGGTCATTTTGAGTCCCTAAACAACGTTTTTTTGGGATTTGGGGCCCAGGTGATTGCCCAAGGCAATTATCTAGGCTAGTCAAAAATTGTTCTTCTCGGTTAGAACTTTCCAATAGGCTATCGTGCACCTAAAATGGAGATCATATGCAAAAGTTACGACCACGGGAAGTTGATGTACTAACTTACCCAAACTGGGCCCACATGACTTTTGGCACTTCATCTCCTAGGGTTAGGTTTTTGGATGTCTAGGGGTTTTGATATTCATGTTTATTGTAAAAGGCCTTCAGAGCCTCATTTTAACCATCTTCTTGCGAATGAGCGTAGTCGTCACATCTCTTCTCAGAGATAAGCCACCACCATTCCAACAAGCTTGTTTTCCACTGCATTTTATAGTTTCATCTTATTTCCTTATTGAATAGAAAACCAATTTTATTGTATCTCTGTTATTATGTGTTAAGCATATGTTAATAATCTGTAGTCATTTCATTCTACTCATAAAATCTAGATCAGTGGTATCAGAGTGGTATGCTCCTTGTCATCTTAATGCATGTCCCCAACGAGGTCAGAGTACAAAGAATTGGGTCTCGATCTTGTTTCTCTTGAGGACAAAAGCTCTCGCACGCCCAAGTGACCTCTCATGGCAGGAGAAAAGAAAGATCACAGGACAAGAGATCCTTTCAAAATTTTTCTCGAGGAATCCCTCACACAATAGAGGAACGAGATAATGGATAGTTTCGCGCAAATCCTTCGGTGGCTACCAACAGGCGACACATCTTCTTCGAGCGGAGGTGTCACCCCCTTCAAGGTACAAATAAACTTCTATATTCATGTATTTGAAGGTTAGATAGACGCAAATGTTGTAGAAAAATGGTTGAATCTACTAGAAGGTGATTTTTCTGTCCATAACTTTTCGAATAGAGAAAATATTACTTTTGCGCTCCTCAAAGTCGTTCCCCGTGTCAAAGATTGGTGGGAAACTTTCTATGAGAAAAATAAAATAGAGGAACCCTCATTATTTATAGTCATGACCACCTGGGAATCCTTTAGGGATTTTATTAAGGAACAATACTACCATGTCAGAAGTTATGACGACTTGTATACCAAATGGACCACACTTCGGCAAGAAAGAGACCAAGCAATGCCAGAGTTCACAAATATCTTCCATACCTTGCGCACCAAGCTGGCTATCAAAGATTCGAAGCGACATCTGGTGCTCAGGTATTGCAGTGCTCTACATAGATACATCCATACTGAAATGGAATTTCTGTACATCTCATCCTTGGGTACAGCCTACCGATATGCCATCAAAATCGAGCAAAAGATCAAACAAAATATGTGGAAATTTGGGCCTGGGAACCCCTCACAGCAAAAGCCAGGAAAAGGTGGCCCCAACCCATAGAACAAAGGACAGAGAAAAGATGGACAGTATCCGAACAACCAGTCCAAGACACAAGCAAAGAAGGACACCGGAAAGACAAAGAAAGATATCGTGAAGTGGTGTGACTTCCATAAGAGCCCTTGGCATAACACTGCTGACTGTTGCTCAAAGCAGTCGCTGGTGGCCAAAGTGAAAGCCTCTGAATTAGATGTGGGTTCTAACTCTAAGTCAGAACTAGAAAGGGGAAGATGAATCATTGATGTGGAACCCAGTGCCACCATTGCTACCACCAAGCTCTAGCTTGGTGAACTAGACGAGCCGGAAGAAGGAGAGCACCTCTTCCATTCACAGATGTGGGTAAAAGGCACCCCACTGCACTTCATCATTGATAGTGGTATCCAGAAGAACCTCATATGAGCAGAGGTCATCAAGCGACTAGCCCTACCGACAATGTCGCACCTACAACCCTACACCATTGGATGGCTCTGCCAAGTAAGTGATCTTCGCGTCAACCAACTGTGTCGACTGTCATACGGCATCGAGCCATTCAAAGACGAGGTATTGTGTGATGTTTCTCATCTCAAAGTTTGTGATGTTCTTTTGGGCCAACCTTATTTATGGAAACAACATGCGGTATATGAGTCTAGGCCTCGTAGTGTTATTATTACTTTGAATAGGAAATTATACAGGATACCCGAGGCAGTCCCACCTAGTGTTATTTCCTTGATCTCTTCCAAGCAATGCAGGAAGGTCATCTCTCTGACGGGGAATTTTGTCTTCTTTGTGATTCACTCTCAGAATGAGCGAAAGATCACATCCACATACAGGGTCTCTGTGGCCAACCTCTCCACACAACAGAAGCAAGTAGATAAGGTCGTGGAAGAATACTCGAATATCTTCTCCTCAGCTACCGGGGTACCATTGCACTGTCAGGTAAAGTACCCCATTAATCTGACCCCCGGCACACCGCTGCCCAATGGACCAATCTATCATTGCTCTCTGTTAGAGAATTAGGAGATCGAGTGACAGATCCAAGAACTGCTCCACAAGGGGCACATCTTTCCCAGCTCGTCACCTTGTGAGAGCCCAATCGTGTTGGTATAGAAGAAAGATGGAACCTAGAAACTCTACATTGATTACCGGGCTCTGAATAAAATCATAGTCAAAAACCGGTACCTGATTCCTTGAATCGACGACCTCCTTGATCAACTCATGGGGGCCAAATACTTCAGTAATATTGATCTAAAGTCTGGCTACCACTAGGTCCCGATAGAACACATAGATGTATGGAAGACTACCTTCAAGTCAAAGGAAAGCCTTTTTGAATGTTTGGTAATGCCCTTTGGTTTGAAAAATGCTCCAGCCACTTTCATGAGGATGATGGATGATATCCTGTGACCATTCACCAATAATTTTGTAGTGGTGTATCTGGATGACATTCTCATTTACAGCAAGACTTGGGCAGAACACTTGCAGCATATTTAGCAGGTTTTGCACACCCTACGGTAGCACAAGCTATACACCAACTTGGAAAAATGCTCCTTCGGCATGGACATGGTTCATTACCTAGGATACATTGTTGATCAGCATGGTGTACATGTGGATTCATCCAAGATTCAAGTCATCCATGACTGGCCATCCCCAACCACACTCACTGAGCTTCGGAGCTTCTTGGTCCTTGCCAATTTCTACCATAGGTTCATGTTGGGATTCTCCCATATTGCATGGACCCTCAGCCAAATAACCAGGGGTGGTGGTAAGGAGAAATTTGCATGGGGACGGTCCCAAAAACAAGCGTTTGATGATTTTAAGAAGTTCTTGTGCTCATCCCCAGTACTTTCACTACCATACCTGCAGTAGCCCTTTGATATCGAGACAGATGCTTCAGACTATGTTGTGGGTGTCGTTCTCACTCACCACGGCCACCCTGTGGCCTATCATAGTGAGACACTATTAGATATTGTCTGTAAGTACCCTACTTATGACAAAGAAATGTACTCCATTATGTAAGCCTGCCGCCAGTGGAGACATTACATTCTTGGGAAGGAGACAGTCATCCACACTGATCATAAGCCCTTGCAATTCATGTAGACACGAGGAAAATTACAGAATGACCGCCATCAAAAGTGGTCCACATACTTACATCAATTCCACCTCAACATCAAGTATAAAACAAGAAGCACCAACCACTTCGTTGATTGCCTCAGTAGACCGCCAGTCACGGGACTCACCACGGTTCTAGAATCTTGCGTCCATGAGACCTCTGGATGCCCCCAACTCTATGAGACGGACCCAGACTTCACCACCACCTACCAAATGTTGGGTGCAACCATAGTTGTTGATAATTTCCATCTTCAGGATGAGTTGTTGTGTCATCTAGGCCATATATGTGTTCCATCAAGCGAGCGAGTGAAGTTGATCTGGGAATCCCACTATAGTCGAGTGGCAGGACACTTCGGCGTAGAAAAGACAGTGGCAATGCTACAGAAAAATTTCTATTGGTCAAAACTTTGACAGGAGATCAGCAAGTATATCAGGTCTTGCACTGCCTGCGATATTACCAAGCCGACCTCTAAGAAACAGGGCATGTACACCACTCTTCCTACTCCTGATAGACCATGGGAATCCATCTCAATGGACTACATGTCGGTCCTCTCGTCCACCAAGTGGGGAAATGACTGTGTTTTTGTGGTTGTTGATCACTTTTATAAGATGGTGATTATGGTTTCCTGTAAGAAAAGCATCACAGCAGAGGCCACTACCAAGATCTTCTTTGAACGAGTCTGGGTACATTTTGGAATCCCACAAACCATTGTCTCAGATTGGGACAGTTGATTTCTCATCATTTTTTGGTCAAGCCTCTAGTCACTACTAGACACCAAGCTCACCAAATCCATGGCCTTCCACCCCCAGATAGATGGCCAAACCGAGGTCATAAATTGAATGATTGTGCATATTCTGCGTATGTATAATTCCAATCACCCTCTCACATGGGCTGAGAGTCTTCCCTATGTCCATCATAGCTACAACCGAGCCCTACATAGTTCAACCGACCACAGCCCCTTTTAGGTGGGGTTGGGATTCCAACCATTGGGTCCCATAAATGTTGCACTTCCCCTTGCGGTCACCTCAGCCGACTCATCTCCTTCTCCAACTGAAGCTGACAAAGCCACCAGGTTCATTGAGCAGATCTAGCACTTCCACCAACAAGTTCAAGATATCCTACAGAAGTCCAATGACAAGTACAAGCAGCGCCATGATCAACATCGGGTGCCACATAAGTTTCAGGTGGGCGACAAAGTTTGGTTGCACTTGCAGAAAGAATGCCTTACAGGACCCCATTGGAAGCTTCACCCACTCTATTATGGGTCGTACACCATCACCAAGGCTATGGGGGATAATTCTTTTGAGCTCAACATTCCTCCTTTCCTTGGCCTATACCCAGTGTTCAACGTGGATCTCCTTCAGCCTTATTTCCCACCATTATTGGACACCTCAGAAGTAGAAGAACAGTTGACACCAACAAAGATCAACGCTGACTACATACAATAGGCATCCAATGATCATATTGTGCACACATAGATCAAGGGCACTTGACAACAAAGGATCTCGCTTTATCGAGTCATCAAAGCAGGGCAGCTCCTACAGCAAGGCAAGTGGCTCACCCGAGGCCAAATTCAGCAGAAATTTCCTCATTAGATGGGGGAACTCAACGCAATGGAGACCACTTCTTCCTAAGGAGTGAGGATTGATCCAAGTGGATATCGATGGCCACCCACCTATTCCACTAGCTCGAAAAATAGTTTTCCACCTTGGCATTTTTTCGGGTTCCAAACTTCTGGGGTCGTTTTGAGGCCCTAAACAATATTTTTTGGGGATTTGGGGCCCAGGTGACTGCCAAAGGCACTAACCTGGGCCAGTCAGAAATTTTTCTTCTCGTTTATACCTTTCCAACAGGCTATCATGGACCTAAAATGGAGATCGTATGCAAAAGTTATGGCCCCATGAAGTTGATGTACTAACTTACCCAAATGGGGCCCCATGAAGTTGATGTACTAACTTACCCAAATGGGGCCCACGTGACTATTGGAGCTTCATCTCCTAGGGTTAGGTTTTTGGATGTATAGGGTTTTTGATATTTTTGTTTATTGTAAAATGCCTTCAGAGCCTCATTGTAACCATCTTCTTGTGAATGAGCGCATTAGTCGCATCTCTTCTCAAAGATAAGTCGCCACCATTCCAGCAAGCTTGTTTTCCGCTGCATTTTACAGTTTCAGCTTATTTCCTTATTGAATAGAAAACCAATTTTATTGTATCTCTGTTATTCTGTGTTAAGCATATGTTAATAATCCGTAGTCATTTCGTTCTGCTCATAAAATCCGGATCACTTGATGGGTTTCCCTGTGATACCTCTTAACTTAATTCCATTTCCTTCCAATGAAAATTTCATGAAAAGCTCTTGAAAATTAAAATCCATCGTTCCCAATGATTGTAACCATTGGACTCCTGGTACGACATCAAAACCGCCCATGGGTATAGAAATCATTGGACTATTCATTACATATTCCCCCATAGTAAGATTGATCTTATGGATTTTTCCTGAGCAATTGATAGTTCCTCCATTTTCAGTCATTACTTGAAACTCTGGCACTAGATATATAAAGCAATTCAGATCTTTGGCTAATTTATAATGAATGAAATTATGAGTATTACCAGAGTCTATTAGGACTATTACCTTTTTATTTTTGATTTATCCTTCAATATTGAGGGTTTGAGGAGTGTTAATTTCAACCAATGCATTACATGATATGGTGGGAGTCAACTCTTCAGAAGAAATATCTTCTACATTTTCATCTTGATATGGTTCTTCTTCTTCTTCTTCTTCTTCTTCTTCTTCTTCTTCTTCTTCTTCTTCTTCTTCTTCTTCTTCTTCTTCTTCTTCGCAATCTATGTGGAATAATTTCTTCTCGCCACACTTATGCCACTTACTATACTTGTTGTCACAATTAAAGCATAAACATTTTTCCTTTTCTTTCCTCCAATTTTTGAGGTGTAAACCTTGTAGGTTGAGGTGGTTTAGAAGAAGGAACATTATTCTCTCGATGGATGTTAGGAGTGGTCCTTCTAGCAGCCATAGCCAGATTTTTACTTTCAACATTTCTTGCCACCCTAAATGCATTCTCCAATGATTTGGGTTCCCAAAGGTGAACCTCATGTTGAATGTTATCCTTTAAATTTCCTATGAATACATCAATCAGGTGCTCATCTGGAATATATGTTACCTTTATATTCAATCTTTGGAATTTCTCAATGTGCTCTGCAATTGAACCCTTTTGCTTGATATTTATCAATTGGTTGGAGAAGGTATTTCTCCTTGTATCCTCATAGTGTGCTATCATATCTTTCATGAAAATTGTCCAAGTGACAAGTGATTTGCAAGAACAAAGCCATCGATACCACACAAACTGATTGGGTTCTAAATATAAATATGCAATTTGTACCTTTTGTGTATGTGGCACATCATGTAAATCAAAGAACTGCTCCATATGGAGTATCCATGTGATTGGATCCTTGCCATCAAATTTCCTCATATCGATCTTAGGAAAGTGGTTGGTCTTCAAACCAAAGTTGGAGTTTCTCCAATCTTGATTCATCTTCCTTGTGTCCTCATCATGAATTTCATGCGATACATTATCACTTTCAGGTGGCCTCTCTATTAGCAACTTTTTCAATCCTTCCATGATCTCCCCTTTTAAACCATCCATCTTAGTATCCATTATCACTTCTAGCTTAGCTTTAGTTGAATCCATCATCCCTTGTAGTTCATCTTTTGTTACTTCCTTCTTTTGTAAATCATTTATGTCCCTAATCATTTCTTCACCTTCATCAAGAGTGAAAGTAGGACTTTCTGAAGGCTTATTTGGTGTAGAAGTTCCCTTTTTTGGTGGCATGTTGGTGAAGTATCACTGCATGGTAGGAATTCCTAATTGGATTAGACAGAGGTATTTACATACGAGTGTTAGGTGTTATAGCTCTCTGATATACGTGTGGGGTCCAATAATATTCCTCATCCCAATATCTTAGGGAACTAACCAAGGAAGCTTGATCATGCCCTTAGCCGTACTATCCGACTACCCAGGTACTAGAGAGTGATCTCCCCGCGTTTTTTTCTTGGTGTACTATAGAAACAAGATGGCCAAAATGTTTACTTGGTAAGTCTCAGGATTCTAGAGAGCCTCCCAATATATATAATACAGGTACGTGGGAGCTCAAATCCGTAGTAGTGTTTTCTAATGCACAACCATTCAAAAGGGGCCTTCCAATATACTCTAGGTATGTGGAAGAACCGCATTGTCCCCAGGTTGTAGCACTGACCAGTAACGACAGCTCCTACGTTTAGAGACGTAGGAACACGTCTGTACCTAAAACAAACCCTAAGTTTCACTCAAATTTATGTGATACTCCTTTTATCCCACTTTATTCTACTTTTTGAATCACCCCAATTGGATCTTATAGTCAAAAGATATGCAAATTTCCAATATCAACAAAAATGCACCTTTTAAACCTTGATTTGGAGGTTGTTCTGCTAGCCGGCCTTTCTTCTGTTGTATCTTTAAAATTTCGACCCTTCTGGGCCTAAAATTTCATTTTGTATTTCTATGATATTTCCTCTCTGCAATGCCACAGGTCTGATCAAAATTGGATGTGCCAAGTGGAAGTTATGGTAACTTCCCCACACCCTATTGTTTTTTGTCCTTTCCAAGAGAGCGTACTTGTAAAGCATGTCTAATGCACAATATTTGATATATTATTCTAAAAATTTCACCAAAAAATACTACATATTTTCAAATTTCCAATGCAACTTGTCTCACTTAATTTGGATACTCACTGAAGAAGATATCATTGTTTTACCCGGAACACATGTTTGAGACTAGTTAATAGGACTAATCGACTACCTTATATTACACAGGGTGTATCTCTAAAATTAGGATGACCCAGAAGCTAAAATTTCTACCACA
>ML818934.1:78578-106684 GCA_009831015.1 Picea engelmannii | reverse complement strand
AGAATGTCCCTAGATATCCAAATTATTTCTCTATGGAATGGAGTGCAAGTTTCCCCAAATTCAGTGGTGACCCAACTCTAGCAATCACCCATGTTGTAAATTATATGAGGTATGCTTCAAATATAAATGTATTGCATGAAGATGTACTGACGAATTTTTGTGTATCTTCTCTAGAATCAAGTCAAAGGAAGTGGCTTGCACATTCGAGTGATCCGAAAAGTATCATTTCTTCAACAAAACTTGTTGAAGAGTTTCTCGGGTATTGGGGGCCAGCTGCTCGGGATTTGCAGGATACTCTCCAAGAGCTCAAATATGCCCTTTACAGAGAAGGTTTTCCAGCGGATGGCAAGATGAAAGTTGAATAATGTGAAACTGAGGAAGAGTATCACCCACTAGTTGTAAAAGAATCACTTGAAGAACACATCCATGAAGAAATTTCTCAAGAAGATCCCAATGATGAAGACCCATATGAGACATCAATGTTCATTATCCCGCTAGACAAAGATGAAGAAGTGATTAGTCCAAAAGATGTACATGTTTTCATAGGGGATCTTTGAGACATGGTTGATCAACACCTTGATTTTTTCATGCAGGTTGGGATACGTATATGGGACGTGAGTTGCTTCATTTTTTATAGAATTCCCATTTACGACATTGAGGGTGGTTCTCGTGCAATGGGGGTTGAGTTGTCATCTTCATAGAACTGGTCCACGTGCATATAATTCAGATTCTTGGCATCCCGATGATGATATGGTCACATACTTATTCCATTCATTCGAGGATGACTTGTCACAATATACTCATGATGATTCTCGACCATCCCTTGAGAGTTGTGATGAATATCCTTTTGGTGACTCGTATTTGTTCTATGAATATTTCCAACCACTATCGTGCTCATATTTTGATGGATATCAGTTCATGGAAATCCAAGATCAGTCTGGAGCTCACACTACCAAAAAAAAGTATTTTCATGTTGGGATTTTTGGCAGGGGTTTGCAGATAAAGAAGCAACGTTTTCTAAGTGTGGAATATGAGTTTTTTTCTAGAACTGATGCAGTCCCTTACCTCATTTCCTCTTCTCTAGGAAATCATCAAGCTTTCTTGGGATCTCTTATACTCTCTCAGCATTTAGGGAGAGGTGATATTTTAAGTGAAGATGAAAATGAGTCGATGTTTATACATGGTAGCCCTCTTCAAAGGTGGATTAATCGAGCTTGTGGTTATTCTTTCAAGCATGATTTTTGGGATGATCATGCTTATGGTATCCCTTTCTAGCAGGATTTTCTCCCTCCCACCCATCTCCATCATTTTCATTTCATGATTGATTATATGTCTATTTATTATCATGATTATTATGTGCTTGACTTATCTTTGTTCTATTACATAATTAAGCACATGGGGAATTACCTTGATGAGATGATCAGATGGTTATATTGGTTGTATGATTTCACCTAACATCCACAACATTTTATCACCATGGTCCTTGGGCCCCAAGTAAGTAGTGTGTGTAGGCATTATTCTAACCAGGATATTTTGAGGTTCTCATGCGCTCTACGATGAGTACATGTCCCCTAGTAGGAGTCAGATGTTATCCCCCATTTCTAGAGATAATTAAGGAGATCATGTCTCGAGGCCCTCAGGCTGTAGACCTGGAGTACTGAGAGATGGATTGATTGACACTATCCACATACACAAATGGAGACCCCTTCCACCACCATACTTCTCTGATTCATCATGATGGAATTCACCACATCAACTTTCTTTCAGAAGACAGTGGATCTTGCTCCATGAGGTACAAGTCAGGTATTGTGGTAAGTGTCACTTTAATACTTGAGGCATTTGAAACATGTTGCACTAAAGATTCTCTTGATTATAGAACATTTACTTAGACATTATTCTTTTTGCCTCATTTCACCTTGTTGAGTGTCATGGTTCCCTATTAAGTGACCACCCAAAGGGAAATGGTTTCAACCAAGGGTCTCCTCGAAGGGTCATTGTACCATCCCCACTCATGGTTACCATTTTTCGTCACTCCTTCCCCTCTATGTCCCAATATTTTAGGTTTTTCGGGCTATTGACACAAGAAGGGAATGTACCTCATTTCATGGGAAGAAAGGGCCATTAGGCTTGGAGGTGCCCTAGCAAGAAACATCATGCAATAGAAGATATCCCTAGGATGCCGAGAGCAATGAAATGCTTCTCACAAAATAAATGAGGGAACCATAAAATTAAACAAATAAAGAATCATGTCAACCAAGGTAGAGCATTTGTGGGCTATGCATTTCCTTTTTAGTGTCCCTTATTGACTTCAACTTGGGTAAGCATGGTTGCAAAGTATGACCAAGGTAGAGTTCAGGTGCACAATGTTTTTCATGCTTAGGTAGAATTCCCACCTTAGCTTCAACTTGGAAACACCATAATAAATTAATGGCTAAAAGGGCTTGGAAAAATTATGCTTGAAAAACAAATAGAGAAAATGGTTGTGGCTAGCCCTCAACAAAGGCACCCATAAATTAGACAATACGAGCCCTTGTATGTCATGTAGCTCAAAACCTAGAAGTCTAAACCCCCATCCACCTGACATTCACTACATGACTTAGAAAGAATCATCCTTGGGAACATCCCCTACTTCAGGAATTGGTTCACTCAATAGGGTGTTGTGATACCCCTCCCATATCTAAACTTGGCTAATTGCATAAGGTCTTTGAGCACTTTTTTAATTTGAAAAGGTGGATTCGATGCACATGTTTAGGTGGCTCTTTTATTAAGTGTGATTTCACTTGGCATGATACGTTTGACTTGAGACCCATGGAGGGTGAATTCACTTGTTTTTGCAGGACCTTTATTGGTGGACGTTTGTGGAGGAACAAGCCTAGCTTCAACTTTCATTGGGGCATGAAGCCCATGTAGTGGATGTCATAACCCACACCTTGGGAGTATCTAGATGGTGAACGTTTCTTTTGGAGGTAAGATAAGACGTCTTGAAGGATGACATCTAGCCCCCCTTTGCCCAATGTTTGACCATGGAGGGTCAAAACATCCTTTCTAGGGCATGACGTCATGTTTAGGGGTTAGGGCTTGGTGGCAATTGATGATGGCTTGGCATTCTTTTTGAAGGAAGACCTCGGTGCATGAAGGAATGGCCTTTGGAGGCCCAACGTCTCCCTCAAAGAATCTTGAAGACTTGCTCCATATGTCATAGCGTCACCCCTAGGGGGTATGAAATCATCACCTAGGGTTTCTCTTAATTACAAATTTAATTTTTGAATTGTAAAGGAGAAATTAGAGGAGGTTGGCCTCCCTAATTGTGTTTTACCCTAATTATATGTGGAAAAACTACGTTTGAAGGTCTTCTATAAAAGGAGACTTAATTCATTTCATTTTGACATAACTCACTCTCTCTTGAGTGAGAGACTTGGCTAAAATTTGTGCTCTTTTAGGGAATTTGGTCTATATCTCTCTTGTAAAAATCTTATGGATTCTTATACTTGTCTATTGTGGAGCTAAAGTGGTGCACTATCTTCTTGGAGGTGTGTTTCTGGCATGTTGATGGATATTTCTTGGTAGGCAAGGGTTTTGCTTACTTTCTATTGGAATTGGTAAGGGATTTTCTAAAATATTGTTGGTTATTTATTCTTTTTTCATAGCTATTCTTGTTCTAACCCTTGGAGTATAAGGGAATACACCCTCCACCAATATCTATCATAATTGTTATTGGACAAGTTATTATTAAGGTTGCTGGGAGGAGTAAAAGGGCTTACACCCTCCTAGATTTACCTTGTTAGATTTGTTTGCTCTAGGGATTAAAATGGCTTACACCCCTAGACAAGTAGTAAGTCTAACTCTTACATCCATGACTCCATAACCCAATATACTAGGCACTCATCTACTTGCATTGGAGAAATTAAATCATTGCATTGAAATACGTGATTTTTCAAGATATTGCATTTGTTCAAATTGGAATATTTTCTTAGTGTTACAAGCTTGCTTGAGCCACTAAGGCGTTTATATTAGCCTTGTTATTCTCTTTCTGCAATTAATTTAATTCTAAAACCATTAGGGTTGCAACAAAACACTCTTAAACTCTTTCTTTACTCACTAATCTACCATTGAAATTTCCTTATAAGTTGCCATATTAAATCGACTTGTCATTGGTTATCTTTTGGGTTTATTGTTTGTTGATTTTAGTGGATAGATATTGTTGTAGAAGAAATTGTTTGCTATATCCATAGGGCTGCCATAAGACTTTGTTTGTAACTTCATTTAGAAACCCTATTTCACCATCAAAACATCTGTTTAAGTATTGGGAAGTTATCTACATGTCTAGTACTTGATCATCCAATAAATATTTGATGGTTATTTGTGTAGTTAACAACTCATTCCATTTTTGATGTATATATTTGTTTAATGCTGCAATTTAGGACAAAAATATTCACTTGCTTGTCCCCATGATTATTTGGCTTGCATTTCGATCATTTGTCTTGTATCAGGAAGGTTTAACATTATCTTACAGGTACAGAACACTTTGGAAACCTCCCCTCATCAACAAGACTCTTGTACAAGCCTCTTTCCACTTCCAAACTTGACATATAGGGGTTTCATTGGTCATTCTACCACTTTCCAACTCAATCCCCCTAGGGTCACTAGGATTCCCTCCTTGTTGTGACTTATCATCACTAAAGCAAGGGGACTATCTATCTAAGGTGACAGTGGAGCTACTCCCATAGTTGTCTCACGCTTGTGGATTGGGTTGGGTTTTGTCCAACCTACAATCTGTCCAATAACACTTCCATTTGTGAAAAATCACATCCATGGATAGCTTATAATAGGATATTACAATCAACTAATAATTCATGTTGCACGCAACTACTACCTACATTATTGTTGGCATAGTCTTCTAATGCCATTCTAGAATTGTGGAATCCAATGATCTATGTGAATAAATCAAGAAACTCTTCTATGTAAAAGATATTGGCATCAAGTAGTTCATCAAATATCCTAGTGGTTTCCCCAATATTGATCTAGGAGGGTTGAACATGTCATGCTTAGTTTAATCACCACTTTGAATTCAAACTCCTAGAGTCACAACAACTAATGGCATATCTAACCTTCCAACAACAACTTGTTAATGTAATATTTCAAGGCAAAGTGGCCTGTGAAAAACTTAAACATGCAACCTAGGAGATAATCTGTAAACTTCTAGAGCACATACACCATGGCCAATCCTTCTCATTCCACTGTAGTGTAATTATAATAAGCATGTGAAAATTCTTCTACAGGTGAAATAAACTAAGTGATCTATTGTTCCTCCCTTCAATTGTGCTAGAAGATTTTTCAATATGATGATAGAGGCATCCATGTGTGCATGAAAATGTTTACTCCAATCTAAAAAATCTAGAATTGGAGTGGTTACCATCCTCTATTTTAATTCTACAAACCTTCCATCATAGCTTCCATCCAAAAAAATGAAACTCCTTTGTGGAGTAGCTTCTCCATCTTCATCGTCAACTCAATGTACCCTCTAATAAACTTGTGGGAGTACCCTATGTGTTTGGATGTAGACTACAATGTAGATACATTCCCAAGAGTGGAAAAATTGACTACTATCAAGATCTTTGGAATATCTACCAATAATCCTTCCTTGCATACTATATTCCCCAACAAGATGTTGAACGAAATAGATAAGATGCACTTTCTAATATTTAATGACAATTGCATCTTCTGACACCTATCCAACACTAATCTAAGCTTTGCATCATGAATCTTTAGAAAACTATACTATGTCTTTTTATCCACATATACCTCCAAAAACTTATGAATGTATCCCTTAAATGCAACAACCACCACTATAGAAGATATTGTACGCATAGTCTTTAGACTGAAGGGAATTACGTTATAGACATACAACTTCCATTTGGTAGCAAATGTAGTTTTTCTCTTATCCTCATCCGGTATCTGGATATGATGGTAGCACATAAAGCCATCTCTCAAAGAGTATGCATCATTAAAAGGAGCCATAAAATGGTCATGTATATACACACACATGAATTCCACCTATTTTATTTCCTTGTATCATGATTGAATTGATTCAATTGAACTCCTCTACTAGAAACACCAACTTGGCATCCAACATTTTTTCTATTTGTTATTTCACTTGTTCCTTATAGTCCAAGTTCATTCTAGATGACTTTTTCTTAATTGGTCAAACATTTGGTTTCAACTCAATCTTCATTTCACCAATTTCACAACCCACACCTTTCATCTCTATTAAAATTTATGGGAACGTATCAACATATTTGTGGAGCATAGATATAATCTCTATGTTCATCCTAGTAATCCCCTATAATATATAGTTTGTACTCGTCCTCAATTCCATTGTTGACTTTATTTGTGTGCAGCGGCTCATGGTAATATGTGGTACTATTGGTATCCACTGTGTCTTGGACTATGCAATGACTTTTTGTTTCCTTGAACCATAGATGTCGAATTTCCTTTGTACGATCTACATCTACGAGGTTGAATTTTGCAGGGATGACATCTATGGGGATAGTGTTTTCATGGCCCCCCTCTATGAAACCTATTATCACTCTGTAATTTCTTAGGCTGAAGAAGAAATGGGCAGAGGTAACTACAAAACCACTTTGGAGTCAAGGATATAGCCCTCCAAGACTCAAAGAGGGATCTCTCTGTATGATTTAGCTTTGTTTAAGTTTATAATGTTAGGCTAGTTATGATAGTACATGGTTTTTTGTGTGTTTTGAATTGTTTGGTTGGAACAAAGGAAAAAGGGCCATTGGGAAAATGGAGTCACAATTCCGAATTGATCAAAAACCAGATCTAACAGGCTAACATTGTAGGGAAGGGTAGGTGAATTCACTGGATCCTCAAGATTTAATGCATGGAGGAGATGAAATAGGTCTAGGAGTCCAATCAAAAACAGAGCAATCAAGAATTTGAATTCAATCTTCAGTGGAAAACACAGAAATCATTCCAAGCCAGAGGCAGAGTGTAGATTAAAACAAAGTATGCTCTTAATTTTCCCAGAACAATTTAAAATATAAGAAGTAATTGTGATACCAGAAAGAACAAATTTACAGAGAAAGATACACTTCACCAATGAAATTTGACACAAGAATCCTGAAATGGTCACACTGTATTATTGGATATATTAATCAAATGGTCTCTGTGGAATTCTTTACAATATGGATCCTATCCTACGAATAGGTCTCAACTAACCAACCCATAATACATCGAAATCAGAAGTATTTATAAATTATTTACAATGAACTATGTCATTAATGAGCAGCATAAAATTTAGGAAAATCTAAACTAATTAGATTTCATATTACAAAAATACAGGGATTATGCAGATCTACTCATATTTCTAGTGCTTGATTTGATTTAATAAAATAAACTTTAGATGCAACAAACTGCTAAGTGATTTAAATGTTGGTTTGATGTCCAGGATGCGCTCCGACAAATCTGTAACTATTAATTTGATCCGAATTTAGGAGCGGAACGAACTGATTACAGACTAAATACCATAAACACAAAGATAGGAAGAATAACACAAATATTCAGTGAACAATATCTTCTATTAAATAATGAAATAGGATGAAACTATAAAACTGCAGAACTGAAACTTGCTCGAATGGTGGTAGCTATCTCTAAGAAGAGATATGGTTTCTACATGCATCTATCTGAGTAGAATGGATTACAATGAGGCTCCATAGGCCCTTTTCATATTACTCATGAATTCCAAAACCCGAGACATCCAAAAAACTAACCCTAGAAGGTGAAACGCCAAAAGTCATGTGGGCCCTATGGGTAAGTTGGTGTAATTTGGTACCTCAACTTCCTAGGGTCATAACTTTTGTATACGACCATCGTTTTAGGAGCGTGATAGCCCATTGGAAAGGTCTTTCAGAGAACTACACATTTCTCTATCATACTCTAACTACGTCTATTATAACTATGGCAAGCCAAAAAAAAAATTGTTTAGGACCCCAAAACAGCCCTGAAAGTACAGCAAGATGTGATGATATGAAAACATACAAAATAGGCCAGTTGGATTAGGCGAGAGGCCACCCGTATCCACCTGGAGAATGTGTGAGGTTTCAGAAAACCCCATAAATGTAGAACTCACAATTATAAAGCAGCACAGAAAGATGTGTTGAACAAAAATGGAAGCGAGGAGCCAATTGGAATAGGTGGGTGGCCACCAATATCCATATGGATCAATCCTCCCCCCTTAGGAAGCAATGGTCTCCATTGCATTGAGTTCCCCCATCAGGTGAGGAAACTTTTGTTGGATTTGGCCCCGGGTGAGCCACTTACCTTGGTGTAGGAGTTGCCCTGCCTTGACAACCTGATAAAGTTGGATCTATTGTTCGCGAGTTCCCTTGACCTGTGTGTCCACTATCTGATCGGTGGATGTATGTTCCATGCAGTCAGGGTTGAGCTATGTTGGTTTCAGGTGTTCGACGATCTCAAAGGTGTCCAATAATGGTGGAAAATATGGCTAAAGGAGGTCCACATTGAATATTGGATGTAGACCAAGGAAGGGTGGAGTGTTGAACTCAAAAGCATGGCTACCCACAGCCTTGGTGATAGTGTAAGGCCCATAACGAAGTGGTCGAAGCTTCCTATGGGGCCCGGTGAGAGGCTCCTTTTGAAAATGTAACCAGACTTTGTCGCCAACCTGAAACTGGTGTGGTACCCTGTGTTTATCATGGTGATGCTTGTACTTAGCATTGGATTTCTGCAAAATCTCCTAGACCTGTTGGCGGATGTGTTGAATCCACTCAATGAAATCGGTGGCTTTGTCGACCGCAGACTGATCAGGGGAAGAGTCTGTCTATGCAGTGGCAAGAGGAAGTACAACATCAATGGGTCCTAAGGGTTGGAATCCCAGACCCACCTGAAACAGGCTATGGTCGGTCGAACTATGGAGAGCCATGTTGTAACTGTGTTGGACATATGGGAGACTCTTGTCCCATGTACAAGGAAGCTTAAAATTGTACATGTGCAGGATGTGCACAATCATCTAATTGACGACCTCAGTTTGGCCATCGGTTTGGGGGTAGAAAGAAGTGGATTTGTGAGCTTGGTGTCCAACAGAGACCAAAGACTCAACAAAAAGGTGTTGAGGAACCTGTTGTCTCGGTTGGAGATGATGGTCTGTGGTATCCCAAAGTGAACCCAAACTCGTTCGAAGAAGATCTTGGTAGTATCAGTCATTGTGGCAGTCTTTTTATAGGCTGTGAGGATGGTCATCTTCGAAAACTGGTCAACGACCACAAACACGCAGTCATTTACGTGCTTGGTGGACGACAAACCAGACATGTAATCCATGGAGATGGAATCCCATGGCTTCTTAGAAATAGGTAGAGGGGTGTATAAGGCTTTCTTCTTGATGGTCGGCTTGGAAATGGTGCAGGCAGTGAAAGATCTAATATACTTGCTGACGTCCAGTTGATGTTTTGGCCAATAAAAATGTTTTTGAAGGACGGCCACAGTTTTCTCTACGCCAAAATTTCCTACCACCGGACTGTAGTGGGCTTCCTAAATCAGTTTTTCACACTCGCTTGTAGGAACATAGAGATGGCCCAGGTGGCATAAGAGTCTGTCCTGAATGTGAAAATTAGTGACAGTGGCGCTTGTACCCAAGAGCCGATATGTGGTGGCAAAGTCTGGATCTTGTTGGTAAAGTTGGGGCCACTCTGATGTTTCATGTCTACTGGAATGGAGCACAGTGGTAAGTGCAGCCACAGGAGGCCGACTGAGGTAATCAGTGACACGATTGAAGATACTTGTCTTATACTTGATATTGAGATGGAACTGCTACAGGTAGGTGGACCACATCTGATGGCAGTCATTATGCAATTTCCCATGTGCCTGTATGAACTACAGAGGCTTGTGATTAGTGTGTATGATCGTCTCTGTCCCCAGAATGTAATGTTTCCATTGATAGCGGGCTTGTACAATGGAATACATTTTCTTATCATAGTTGGGGTATTTACAGACACTATTGGAGAGTTTATCACTATGGTATTCCACTGGATGCTCGTGTTGAGTGAAAACTGCGCCCATAGCATAGTTAGATGCATCAGTCTCAATCTCGAATGGTTGTTGCAGATCAGGCAAGGAGAGTATTGGAGCTGAGCACAAACGATGTTTCAGATCTTCGAATGTTGATTGTTGCTCCTTCCCCCACACGAACTTGTCCCTACCACCACCCTTGGCCACCTGGATGAGGGCCCAGGCAATATGGAGAATCCCAACACGAACTGTCGGTAAAAATTGGCGAGTCCTAAGAATCTTTGAAGCTCGACTAGTGTGGTCAGGGCTGGCCAGTCACGGATGACTTGGATCTTAGTTGGATCAACATGTACCCCATGCTCATAAAAAATGTAGCCTGGGTATTAGACCTTGTTCATGCCAAAAGAGAACCGTTCCAATTTAGCATAAAGCTTGTGCTATCGTAGAGTGCTCAAAACCTGTTGAATATGTCGCATGTGCTCCTCCCACGTTCTACTAAAGATGAGGATTTCATCCAAATATACTACCATAAAGGAGTTGGTGAATGGTCTCAATACATCGTCCATCAACCTCATGAAAGTGGTTGGTGCATTTGTTAAGCCAAAGGGCATGACTATCCATTTGTAGAGACCTTCCTTAGACTTTAAGGTTGTCTTCAAGATATTCGTTGGTTCGATGGGAACCTGGTGGTAGCCAGACTTCAAGTCAATCTTGCTAAAGAACTTTGCCCCCTTGAGTTGGTCAAGAAGGTCATCAATCTTGGGAATGGGATTGCGGTTCCTGACTGTGATTTTTTTTAAGGCTCTATAATCAATGTAGAGTCACCAAGTCCCATCCTTCTTCTGCACCAGTACAATTGGGCTTCCACAAGGGGAGGAGTTGGGTCTGATGTGCCCCTTTTGAAGAATCTCTTGGATCTGACACATGATTTCGTCATTCTCCATTAGCAAGTGTTGATAAACTTGTCCATTAGGTAGAGGTGCATCAAGGGTCAGATCAATTGGATGCTTGAGTTGGTAGTGTGTCGATACCCATGTAGGTGAGACGAAGATGTCTCTGTATTCTTCCACGATCTTGTCCACTTACTTTTGCTGCAAAGAGAGGTGTTGTGTAGACTCCATGGATGTGGTGGTGACCTTCTACTTACTATTAGCATGGATCACAAAGAATACGAACTTCACAGTCTATGAAATGACCTTACTACATTGCTTAGAAAAGATTAAAGAAATAGCAGTATGCGGTGCCACCTCTGGGATCCTGTACAATTGTCTACCCAAATTAATAATAACATTGCGGGGTCTAGAATCATGCACAACATGACGTTTCCACAAATATGGTTGTCTTAAAAGAACATCACAAAATTCAAGGGGAGCAATATCACACATTACCTCATCTTTGAAAGGCTTGATGTCATAGGACAGACGAAACTGTTGGCTGACACAAAGATCCCTTCCTTGACGAAGCCAGTCGATGGTGTAGGGTTGCGAGTGTGGTGTTGTTGGCAGGTTTAGCCACTTGATGACCTCTACTGAAATCTGGTTCTTCTGACTACCGTTGTCGACAATGAAGTGAATCGGATCCCCCCTTGACCCACATCTGCGAGTGAAAGAGGCATTCCCCTTCCTCTGGTTCTTCTGGTTCGCTTGGCCAGACTTTGGTGGTAACAATTGTGGCACTAGGTTCATCATCGATAATCTGCTTCCCTCCTTTAGGATTTGAGTCGGAATCATAATCAACCTTAGACTCGGAAGCCTTCAGCTCGGCCACGAGGGACTACTTGGAGCATCAATCGTCGGTGTTGTGCCAAGGAATTTTATGGTACTCACACTATTTTCCTGTGTCCTTCTTCATCTTCTCGTTTCCCTTCTTATGTTGCGGCTTGGACAAATTGTCCGCAGGGAGGTCATCATGACTTGGTCCCCTGTTATGTGGGTTGGGGTTGCCTTTGCCCTGCTTCAGTTGTGAGGGGTTTGTAGATCCAAACTCTCGTTGTTTCTGCTTAAATTTCTGCTCGATCTTGAGAGCGTATCTATAAGTTGTTCCCAATGAGGTGATGTCCAGGAACTTAATTACTGTTTGAATGTATCTATGCAAACAGTCATGGTATTTGAGCACTAGATGACGCTCAGAATATTTGATACCCAATTTGGTGCGAAGGGTATGGAAAATATTGGTGAAGTCTGGTACTTTCTGGTCCCTTTCTTGATGTAGGGTGGTCCATCTGGTGTACTGGTCCTCATAGCTTCCAACAAGGTAGTATTTTTCTTTAATGGCGTCCCGAAAGGAATCCCATGTAGGGGCCACTACAAAAATTGTAGATTCCTCCACGACCCTTTGCTTAGAGTAGGTATCCCACCAGTCTTTAACATGGGGAATGGCCTTGAGGAGTGAAAAAGTGATATTTTCCCCATTGGAAAATTGTGGACCAAAAAATATCCTTCTAGCAGATTTAACCATTTATCTACAACATTTGTATCTATCGGTCCTTCAAATAATGGAATATCAAAATTTACATGTACCTTGAAGGGGGTTGCGTGGCCACTTAATGAATATGCTTCTCCCGTGGGAAACCATCGAAGGATCTGCGAGAATTTGTCCATCATTTCATTCCTTTGTCGGGCGAGGGCTTCCTCAAGCATCATTTTAATAGGATCTCCTGCTCCATCATCTTTCTTTTCATCTCCCAAGGTTTGTTTTCAGGCTCGGAGCGATCGATCTAGTAATGTCTCAATTGGTTCAAGTCCCAACTTAGAAAAAAAAATGAAGAGAAGATCGCTATGATACCATTTGTTGTGACGGAAATCTCCTTACGGACTAGCAAATAGGGTTAGACTTTGCATGCAGATATGACCTAGAGAAAATTTACTTTCTACCTTCATCCCCAGACTTAAATCCCATTTCTTTTCAGTAAATGCATGGCTAGATCAACCTACCTCGTTTTGGGCGTTCGATGTCGATCCCTTGTCGTACTTGATTACTTGTTCGCAATTCTCCTTTCCAACGCTGACCTGCATAAAAGACAAGAAACAACTACACATGCATATTACCTATAGACTAACGGATTAGAAATTCAAACATGTACTTAGCAAACTATGAATAACTCATGAATTGGGATGGGAAAAGCACTTTCTTTACTACTTTGAATGAGTCAACTTACAAAAGTTGAGATTGGCCACCGCTCCGCGAACCTGATCCTGGGCTCCTCTTCAACTATTCTCCAACTGCTTTGTTTTGTATCTTCTTTGGCACAAGGAAGGCTAAAGGGTTGGGACAATGGGAATATGCAAATGGGCAGAGTTTCTTTGCTATATTGTTTCTTCTCCAAATGGGACCCCTACCCCTTCTTTTATAGGCTAGAAGGAGCTAGGTATTTGGACGAACCCTCGGCCATGCATGGCCAGGAGTTTCAATTAACTCACCCATAACTTTTGTGTTCCGTCGGCAACTTTCCTTTTTTCGTGCTTTTGTCGGTCCATGTGGGTTGTTTTAGGTCAGCCAGCATGTACACGCGTGCAGTAATGGAGTAGGGCACGTGGGCCTTTATAAAAGAGGTTTTTTAAAGAGTTGTTCAATAGTGCTTTGGCAAAGAAGGGATATGAGATGGCCTTATGCCAAGTAAGCATGTGTGGTGCAATTTAGGGTTATAACATATGCCCCCTAATCTGTGAGGTCAGAAGAGCATCTGATGGCCGAAATACATTACCAATCTTTACTGATGTGTCGAACGATTAAGCCCAAGGATCAGGAACCGGGAGGCGACGTCTACAAAATAACAAATGTCTCACCGAGGCGGGCATACCCATGCTTGGGATAAAATAGAATCATGGCTACCAATCAAATACATTGTAGATCCATGTCATATAACTATATAAAGAGTAGCCGCGAACAATACACAGCGGAGCTACATCTCGAAATCAAAAAGATATACATATAAAGTATCCATCTTCTAGAAGTTGATTTGGCCTAATGGTTGGAGATGAGGTCTTCAGAGCTCAAGCAACAACTTCAAAGTCTTCAAAACTCGGGTAGGAGTCTAATATGAGTGTACGACTGCACTACCCAGAGGTCTTCGACGACTCGTTGGCAATGGACTTGATGATCAGACTGAAGGCTTCATTGATTTCGAACAAGGACTTGATTGGACATTCAAGATGGCTGGACATGAGGGCAAGAGACAAAATGTAGAGGGGTTGACTCAAGTTGGTGACAAACTTCCCTTGGACAATAGCACAACAAATGATGAGACTCAGGCAGCATGGCATTAACATAAGTTTGTGAGGCAGGAGACAATGCAAACTCTCCATATGTTTGGAAGAATAACCAAACGGGGGAGGACACAGCTCTATGTAGCGAGAACAGCTTCCTAAGGTCATATTAAATCCCAGGGTTTGATGAACAAATGGACAGATGTGCTTTATCATGGGGCGACTCATTATGCTACCATTAAAGAAAATACTTTTCCCTTCCTCTTTTTGCGGTATATTTGATTTTTTTGTCCTTTTCAATAGTTTTGGAAAAAGAATAAAGGAATATTACATTACAAAGGACGAACGAGTGTTGCAAACATACAAGTTCAAGGCACAAGGACAAGACTGATGTTCAAAATAATGATACTCGGGAAAAATCCTCCGGGGGCCAAGGGTGTTAAAACGCAGAAGCAAACTGTTACAAGACTGACATATAAGGTATGCAAACGCGGTTAACAAAACACACAATGGTAACATCCTTCGAAGTAAGTTTAACGAGCCCAGAGAAGGTAAGCTCGGTGATTTTTCATATTTAGAGAGTCTAAAAAAACATAAAAGGAGACTCCATTGGGGTATATTTTTCGAAGGTAGTCTAGTCGGTTCAAAAAAGGGGTAAACTAGCACCGACAAAACGTCTATTCAAAACCATTTTAATGAGTGTGATAAAGACAATATCACTCGGCCATTTTTTCATTTTTAAGGCATCTGAAAAAAGCTTAACAATGTGTTAGCGCTGGAAGTCACCCCTGGATTGCTTTGCAGGAGCAGAGCCCAATGCCCATCAGTTTTTATGTCATGGTTTAATAGAGGGGTGATCAAATGGGGAGAGACTCGAACAGGTATTGCTTCACATTAGGAACTGTGTCTGATAGGTGAGGAACAAAGGAGGTCTTGACCCAACTTCAGTCAGTGAGTTGATTTAAAAATAAGCAGGTGGAAGACTTAGGAGGAGAATGAACAAACTACCTCAGGCAGCAGGCCTTTCGGTAGTACGTAGAGGAAAAACTCTGAATACAAGATCCGCTCGGTTCAGGGCATCAAGAAACTGAAGGTAAGACTTGACTGGATCCTCCAATTCCAAGTCGTTCAGTGCTGAGAAATTTACAGGGACTGTCTAAAGCAACATAACCATTACAGTGATCCAACATACATCATCCTATAATAGTCAAAGCTCGACTGGATCCTCCAATTCCGAGCTGCTTTAATACAGTATAGACAAAGGCATGAAAGAAACTGACATTCATCGGGCAAGAAGTCTCAAGAGTCCAGAAATACTAGAAAAAGGTTCTTCATTAAAGTTTTACAACTAGGAGCTCTGCTCAACCATCGATGCTTACAAAATACAAAGACTGAGTCTATATACTCAGGAAAATTCACCTCACAGAGGCGTGCCTAGTCACCCCAAGGCTTGGAAAGGTTTCGAAACAAGCACAGGATTTAGCGGCAAGGGCCTGAGCTGCTGCTTTCCTACAAATTTTTTACATTGGATACAGGCTCTAACTCCTCTATGGACATCAGCGAACAAGGTGGGCCAATAGTACCCGGCTCTAAGAATTTTGTGTGCTGTGGCCTTCCAGGCATGGTTCCCTCCACACAAGCCGCTGTGAAATTCAACCATTATCATTTCAGCCTCTTGTGAATTTATGCATTTTAAAATCACCCCCAGGGGGTCTTTCCAGTATAACACTTGATCAATCAGGCAGTATCTGACTGCCTTGAGCTTCAGAGCTCTTGATTTGCTTCTTTGCAGGCCATCTGGAGGCCGCAATTCTTTCATGAAATATATGACATCCCTGTACCAAGGACATTGAGCCAATGGGGGCTCCCTTTGAGGGTCTCCTTCGGACAGCCGACCCTGCTGAATTTCTGACCATTCGTTTGTGAAATTTACCCCCAGAGATTGGCAATTGGCTTCAGCCAACAGCTTGGCTAAACCTTGACCTTTTATCAATTTGGTGGGCCTTATTTCCAGGTCGAATTCCAAAATCTTAGCTCTCCATTTACTCCTCCTCCCGTCTATGTCAGGCTAAATAAGAATATCTTTAACAACGGCTGACGGGACATAAGCTATGATTTTTTATTGCATGACATAGATTCTAAATGCCTTGAGGGCCTTCACCAAAGTGTAGGCCTTCTTTTCCATAGTGTCATATCTAACTTTGGCATCCCTCAATGCTCGGCTGAAATAGGCAATATGCTGCTCTAGCCCATCCTCACTTTTCTGTAATAAAACAGCAGCCACCGTGTCAGGTGAGGCAAAGGAGAAAATAAGGAAATCCTTTGAGTAGTCGGGACTGATAAGCACAGGAGCTTCAGTCAGGGCTTTCTTTATTTGCTCAAAGGAATGTTGCGATTCAGGAGTCCACCTTACTTCATTTCCCTTTCTCAGCATGGTTGTTATAAGCTTTACCCCCTCAGCAAAATTAGGCACAAACTGCCTCAGAAAATTAATCTTACCAAGGAAAGATTGGACCTCCTTCTTGGACCTCAGGATTGATAGAGATTGTATTGCCTCAACTCTGCTAGGGTCAATCCTGACTCCTTCCACTGATACTATGTGGCCTAGTAACTTCCCCTCCTGCATGGCGAACAAAGACTTCTTGGGATTTAATGAAATGCCAAAGCTCCTGCATTTCAGAAAAACCTTCCTGAGATGACAACGGTGTTCTTTATCAGATTTTGAGAACATGTGATGTCATCAAAATAGATGACCACAAATTTATCCTTTTCCCCAACGAAAGCAATGTCCATAGCACGCTGAAATGTCGCCCCTGCATTCATTAAACCAAACGGCATCTTGGCATACATGAATGTTCCCCATGGAGTGGTAAATGTCATCTTTTCCCTGTCCTCAGGCAGAACAGAGACTTGATTGTAGCCGGAGAAGCCATCAATCATGGACATCCTGGAAGCTCCTGTTACCCTCTGCAGTATATGTTCCATCTTTGGTAATGGGTAGTTATCCTTTCGTGAGCTCCTGTTCAGGTTTATGAAGTCCACACAGAGCTGGATCTCTCCGCTCTTTTTCCTTACCGGCACCAAGTTCGCCACCCACTCAGAATATCTCAGTGGTACAATGATTTGAGCGTGAAGCAGCTTCTTCACTTCCCTCTCCATGATAGGCGGCAGCATAGGATTGATCTGTCTTAGCTTCTGCCTAAACGGCTTTGCATCTTCTTTTAATGGGATTTTATGCTCGATGACAGAAATGTCATATGTTTTGAGGTCTTCGTATGTCCAGGCGAAAACATCAACAAATTCCCTCAAAAGTCCAATGTATTCAGACCTCTACTCCTTTGTCAGACTTCTTGACAATTTGACGTACTTGGGCTCACTCTCGGTCCCAATGTTGCACTGAATAGTACCAGCGTCCTCTTCCGAGACTTCCCTTTTTAACGACACATCATTTCTATCAAAAAGCCTTTCCAAAGGAACCATTCCTCTGGGAATATGGTTGTTGGGTAGCTGTACAATGTCACGCTCTGCAATCTTATTCAGAAAACCCCCATCGAGCTCTTCATCTGAGGCGGCGTCTTGGTCGATGTGCATTTCTGAAAATTCCTCGATCGTCTCTAAAAACCGCTTGACCTCGAGATCATCCTCGAATACCTTCCAATGTTTGACGTTGTCAAGTATAGAGGGCCTGTATTTTACCTCTACATCATCTCTGAATTTGGGCGGCAAGGGTACTTTGAAATTGCTAGCTGATGTAGCCAAGGAATCTGCCATGGTGTTCTCCTCTCTTGGGATAAAAGAAATACTAAACGCTGAGAAGAAACTGTCAATAAGGTCCCAAACCTCATTCCTGTAATTCCTGAGTCGGGGATGCTTAGCCTGATAAGCGTTCCTGATCTGCTGAACCACCAACTCTGCATCTCCAAACACTGTTATTTCCTGAATTCCCATTTCCTTTGCGGCTCTTAATCCCAGGACGAGAGCTTCATATTCTGCGACATTGTTGGTAGATTCAAACTCTAATTTGTATGACAGAGATATGGCTTCCTGAGCCGGTGACACGAAAACCACCCCGGCTCCAGCGCCTTCCCTGGAAAAGGCTCCATCAAAGAACATTTTCCAGACGGGGGTGATGGAGGGAGGAAATTCAGGGGAAATGGTGGGCTACTTTCTGAGTTTAAGAGGAGGTTCGGGAGCATTGGTGAGTTGTAGCACACTGGATCCTAAATCAGTGTCTAGGGCAAAAATGGGATGGTTGGTAGGGTTGGCTTCATCGCTAATTATATAGGCCAGTTGGGCTTCCCTGTATAGTCTTCTATGCTCTCCTCCAAACACTGGGATAGTAGCATATGTGAGGTCCATCTGCAAGGTTCTCCCCAGTCTTTGTATCCAAGATCTTGATAACAACATATTGAACTTAGGGAGGACATCAGCCACTACAATATCCATGACCACACTTTTCATGGGCAACTGAAACAAGGTCACGACCAGGTCTTTGATAACTCCTAGACACTGGAATTTTCTGGAGTCAAAGGAATAGAGGTCATGGTAGGCTCGGGTGACTTCTAACCCTAATTCCTCCATAACAGTTTTGGGCATGAGGTTGTGAGATGCCCTCGAATCCATCAAGCAATTGTGCAGTACCTTATCATGTATGTTCAAGGAAGTGTAGAAGGGAGGGGACGAGTCATTCCTGTCTTCTACCATAGGACCCAGGATAACTGCAGGCTTTTCATCTTATAAATTGATGGAGTCTATAGGAAGACATGGGGTCTCGGACTGCAGAATTTCAGAGAAGCATTTCTTGAACCCTACATGTCTAATTAATTCAGTCAGAGGCACCGAGATCCTGATCTTTTGAATCTCGTGCTCGAAATTAAAGGAGGATGCAAGCTTCGGAATTTCTCTTATTTCGGGAGCATGACTCTGGACTATGGGAGAGAGGGGTTGGTGTTTCTTACCTCTGTGACTATTCGTCATTCCGTTAGCAGGCTTCTCTGCTCCCCGCTCAGGAATATTAGGTGCTATTGTCCTCTTCTTAGACCTCAGATCATATCTTCCTTGGTTGCCACTAGCCTTGTCATCTTTGCTCAGTTCATTTAGCTGACTGTCCATAAGGGACTCCTCATATGTTGATCGGGTGATATGAGAAAAACGAGGAGTGTCTCCGAAGCAATGGATTTCAGGATCCAACTCATCTATTTCCCCTTCTTCCTCCTCAGCCACAAAATTGTTTTGAAAAGGGGCCTGAATTTTCTGGTCGTCTCTGTCTCTTTGCATAATCGGGGGAGCAATATTGTTGGGCCTCCTAAAACCTCCTTTGTTTTCGGCATTCTGAGGGCCCTTGTATGATTGCCTTCTCTCCACCTTCATTCTTTCCATCTCTGCGGACAGAGACTTCACCATCTTGGTCAGTCCGTCCACTTGAGGGTGGGGTACTGATGGGCCAGAGGTTGAGGCTGTGGCTCTTCCCTTTCTGCTGCCCGCGTCAACCTTGTTCCTCAGTATGTCAGCTGCTAATACATTGGATTCCACTTCTATGGCTGCATCTTGCATTTGAGCTAAGGAGGCGGCTCTTCTTTCTCTCAATAGAAGACAGAAATCGGGGCCAAACGCACTAGCATAGGACATCTTGGCCGAGGATTCTGATGGCTTTATTTCATCAGGAATCTTATTGTACATCTTATTGAATCTTTTGGAGAAGTCAGAGACAGACTATCCTTCCATCTTCTTCAAAGACCCGAACTCAATCATATAATACATGAAATCCTTCTTATCTCCCCACTGCCTCAGGAAAGCATTATCCAGGGCTTCAATTCCAGTAATAGATCCGGGAGCTAATCCTCTAAGCCATTTCCTTACCTCACCATCCAGGCTCTAGACAAAAACCCTCATCCAGACATCTTCATCTCCAATGTTCAGGTTGTCTGCATAACTGTAGAAAGCAGCCAGGTGCTCTTCCGCAGTTATGTCCCCTTCCCCAGTGAACTTGGGCATATATTTCAAGTAATCTCCAGCAGGGAAAGGATTCATGGGAAGAGGTAAGATCAAGGGAGCATACCTAGCAGCAACTATGGCATCCATTCTATTCAGAGGGGGATTAGCACCAGCCATAGGAATGTTAGGTGGAGGAGAATTTGGAGGAGAAGGAGTTCGCAAAGGGGTTACTGAGAATGAGTCTCGAAGTGGAGTGGGAAACAAGAGGGGATTTAAGGAGAAGGCTAACGAGCTCAAGTCGGCAGGTGCTCTTCTTTGCACAGGGGTGGTTAAACTAGGCGTAGGGAAATCTTCTGCAGTCCTGGGTCTATGCCAGGGTACATCTTCAGGGGAGAGGGGAGTGACAAGGTCTTGTCCCTCCGGTCCCAAACCAGGAGAGGAAAACTCAACAGGAACACTCCCAAAATTTAGGAAAAGGGAAACTACAGAAACAGGCCTGTTGAGAAACTAAGGAGGAGAAAAAGGAGCTCCCACAGAAGGATATGGTGGATTACCTGGTTCGGTGATGGATGCTTCTCCTTCAGAGGCCTTTCCCTTTCTGAGCACCACCTCTGGATCTGTTTCAGGCGTAGCTAGAGGCAGTTGTGGATGAGACCACGTATGCCTACGTCTGAAAGCCACAATTAACAAGGCAGGTCCACCACAGTGGAGTCATCATAATGGACTCGCCAGGTGCATATTAGCAATCTTGAAAAGCTTCGATAATCCGATGCACCTTCGGATTCAGAAGCTCAATGTCGTTCTACCCAGGGAAAATCTTCAATTTCGTCCCCGGCAACGGCACCAGAAATGTTAGCACTGGAAGTCACCCCTGGATTGCTTTGCAAGAGCAGAGCCCAACACCCATCAGTTTTTATGTCACGGTTTAATAGAGGGGTGATCAAATGGGGAGAGACTTGAACAGGTATTGCTTCACATTAGGAACTGTGTCTGATAGGCGAGGAACAAAGGAGGTCTTGACCCAACTTCAGTCAGTGAGTTGATTTAAAAATAACCAGGTGGAAGACTTAGGAGGAGAATGAACAAACTACCTCAGGCAGCAGGCCTTTCGGTAGTACGTAGAGGAAAAACTCTGAATACAAGATCCGCTCGGTTCAGGGCTTCAAGAAACTGAAGGTAAGACTTGACTGGATCCTCCAATTCCAAGTCGTTCAGTGCTTAGAAATTTACAGGGACTGTCTAAAGCAACATAACCATTACAGTGATCCAACATACATCATCCTATAATAGTCAAAGCTCGACTGGATCCTCCAATTCCGAGCTGCTTTAATACAGTATAGACAAAGGCACGAAAGAAACTGACATTCATCGGGCAAGAAGTCTCAAGAGTCCAAAAATACCAGAAAAAGGTTCTTCATTAAAGTTTTACAACAGGGAGCTCTGCTCAACCATCGATGCTTACAAAATACAAAGAATGAGTCTATATACTCAAGAAAATTCACCTCACAGAGGCGTGCCTAGTCACCCCAAGGCTTGGTGTCCCTTCAATCAAACTCGTACCAATATCTTTCTTTAAATGCCACCTTAACTATGTATGGCTCCTGTAAGGAGGGTAGCTGAGCCATTAAGCACTCGACTAGCGTGCACAGACTTCTCTGTCGAGCTGAGGACCTCGGCATGGCCTCTTTGAGAAAATCGGTACACAGGACCTCTGTGAGCGGACGTCTTGCCAGACCCTCCATTCCCTCATTTAATGAATGAAAGGAGGCTTCAACTACTCTTTCTTATCTTTATTTACTTCAAGCGAAAACCAGGAGCGAAATCGCTTCTGACGGCATCTGGAAATCGTGACGATGCTTTCGACGACTGGGCACGACGCCTTTAGGCCCCCTTCTTCTTATCTCTTTTAATTTCTCGAGTGACCGTGGACCGTGACCCTGCTTTTATTCCCATAGAGGCTTTCGGCGTTCGCGAATAAGGAGGATTGTTCTTTATGCCTTGAAGTCGCGAGAGGCGAAACGCCGAGACGGCTTAATCATGCGTCAGGTGTCCTTCTAGATATGACGGTTCTAAACTCTTCCCATGCTGCTGTGGGCCCGGGCCTTGAATGCTCTCGGCACCTCGCGCATCGCGAAGTAACAGAGTTGTTCTTTGTGCCTTGAAGTCGCGAGAGGTGAAACGCCGAGACGGCTTAATCATGTGCCAGGTGTCTCTTATAGATGGACGGATACCATCTATTCATGCATAAAACATGGGCGCTATCCATTGCTCTAACATCGGTGCAATTTCGCTAACGGAAATTTTCCGCCAACCGTTGATCTGTTCCTTCGAATGAATCCTAATCGTCAAAATCAGACTGCCCGCTCGCTTGACTTTAAGTCCGAAAAGGACTTCTTATGTGTGATGCGCTTGGGCGCTTCTCATGCAACCTGCAGATCTGGGTGCTCTCGAGCCCAGGACAAGAAATGTTACTAACATTAGGCTCCATGAGGGATAGAGTCGTCCCCGTGATGCTCTAAGGACTCATTTGCAGTTCCAGTGCCTTGTTGTTGGGCTATGGAGTCATTTACTAAGCCGAAACAATAAAAGTAAAACAAAGAACAGAAAGGACAATATTTACAAAACATAGGAGCCATGGATGGCTCAGACAAAATATTTTTTAAGAAAATGCTCATTCACTGGACCGCCGAACATTTCTTCACCCTCCAAATCCTGCAACCGATATGTGTTATTTGTAAAAACCTCAGAGATTTTGAATGGCCCGATCCACAAGGCTTCAAATTTGCCGTGTTTTCCCTTATCTTGCTTAGGAGCATCCCATTTCATTACCAGGTCTCCTGTCCGAAATCCTTCCTTTTTGGCCTTCTTATCGAAAGCCTGTTTAATTCTTTGTTGATGGTCCTGAATTTTGTCCATTGCCTGCTCCCTGACCTGCTGGACTTCCACTAGCTGATGAATCCTTCTGATCATGTCATTAGGCTCCTCCTGATGGTCTTGGAGGAAATTTGCTACAGGAATGGCTAAATGAGAGGGGAAAACAACCTCCGCTCCATAGACTAATTGGAAAGGAGAGACGCCGATGGACCTCTTCGTGGTTACTCGATCGGCCCACAGAGCAAATTTTAGTCTTGAATGCCAGGCCTTCTTGTTGTCTTCCAACAATATTTTGATGATCCTTATCAGAATCTTGTTGGAGGATTCTGCTAAACCATTGCTCTGTGGATAATATGGAGTGGAGTGAACCAGTTTGATTTCGAACTGCTCGCGGAATTTGGCTAATGGCTCAGACCCAAAAGCGGCGGCATTATCGGTGACAATTTTACTTGGGCAACCGAACCTTGTGATGAGGTCTTCCAGAAACCCAATGATTACCATGTGGGAAGAACTCCTGGTAGGGATAGCTTCAATCCACTTGGTAAATAAATTGGTAGCAGTCAAGATCCATCTGTGTTTCCCACTGGAAGCGGGGTGAATTTCTCCAATAAAATCTAGACCCCACTGCTGGAAAGGTCTCGAAACAAGCACAGGATTTAGCGGCAAGCGCCTGCGCTGCTGCTTTCCTACAAATTTTTTACATTGGATATAGGCTCTAACTCCTCTATGGACATCATCGAACAAGGTGGTCCAATAGTACCCGGCTCTAAGAATTTTGTGTGTTGTGGCCTTCCAGGCATGGTGCCCTCCACACAAGTCGCTGTGAAATTCAGCCATTATCATTTCGGCCTCTTGTGAATTTATGCATTTTAAAAGCACCCCCAGGGGGTCTTTCCAGTATAACACTTGATCAATCAGGCAGTATCTGACTGCCTTGAGCTTCAGAGCTCTTACTTTGCTTCTTTGCAGGCCGTCTAGAGGCCGCAATTCTTTCAAGAAATATATGACATCTCTGTACTAAGGACATCGAGCCAATGGGGGCTCCCTTTGAGGGTCTCCTTCGGACAGCCGACCCTGCTGAATTTCTGACCATTCGTCTGTGAAATTTACCCCCAAATCTTGGCAATTGGCTTCAGCCAACAGCTTGGCTAAACCTTAACCTTTTATCAATTTGGTGGGCCTTATTTCCAGGTCGAATTCTAGAATCTTAGCTATCCATTTACTCCTCCTCCCGTCTATGTCAGGCTGAATAAGAATATCTTTAACAGTGGATGAGGGGACATAAGCTATGATTTTTGATTGCAGGACATAGATTCTAAATGCCTTGAGGGCCTTCACCAAAGCGTAGGCCTGCTTTTCCATAGTGTCATATCTGACTTCAGCATCCCTCAATGCTCGGCTGAAATAGGCAATAGGCTGCTCTAGCCCATCCTCACTTTTCTGTAATAAAACAGCAGCCACCGTGTCAGGTGAGGCAAAGGAGAAAATAAGGAAATCCTTTGAGTAGTCGGGACTGATAAGCACAGGAGCTTCAGTCAGGGCTTTCTTTATTTACTCAAAGGAATTTCGTGATTCAGGAGTCCACCTTACTTGATTTCCCTTTCTCAGCATGGTTGTTATAAGCTTTACCCCCTCAGCAAAATTAGGCACAAACCGCCTCAGAAAATTAATCTTACCAAGGAAAGATTGGACCTACTTCTTGGACCTCGAGATTGATAGAGCTTGTATTGCCTCAACTATGCTAGGTTCAATCCTGACTCCTTCCGCTGATACTATGTGGCCTAGTAACTTCCCCTCCTGCATGGCGAACAAAGACTTCTTGGGATTTAATGAAATGCCAAAACTCCTGCATTTCAGAAAAACCTTCCTGAGATGACAACGGTGTCAATGTTATGAGAAGATTTTTTAAATGTTCCTTTAGGAATGCATGTCAATGTTTCACCCAACATCTTCTCAATCTGTAGAGGAAGAGATGGGAGTTCAGCTTCTTTACCTTTCTCAGAAGTGCTTGGTTTACTATAGTCATGTGCTCTAGTCGATATAAAAGCATCACCCCTCACCATGTATACGTTCACGGATGCAGGGTTGTTCGCAGGCGAAGGGGGTTCTTGGTTGCCCCCTTCCGTGCTTGCCAAGGCTTAGGTTAGATTTTGCCCATGCTTAAATGGATTAGTCAACACAGCAGGATGTTGTTGCATCACAAACTTTTGGGCCTCTACAAGCCGAGGACACAAATGGGTCGAGTGGTCTTCCGCGCACAAGTTGCATGGATACCTCACCTTCCGTTTCTCTGTGTTGTCCCCACCAGCATTATCGGTAGGTTTTTATCCCCCTTTCCCTTCTTTCATTGTTTTTTCTTCCCTTCAGGCTACTAGGTGGCCTTTGGGTTAGTCGACTGCTCTGTGTGTACCTCCGACATTTTGGTAGGGGGAGCAGCCAAAGCAGTAGTTTGGCTGGCCACTGTGTGTTGTATAGATAACTGCTGTAACTGCTTCCTCAATTGCTCAGCGGGCTTTGTTTGTGTTGAACCAACAATACCATCGCTGTGTGGTCTAGCTCTATGTCTAGTTTTGTCAAGTATCGAGCATGGTGCATCTTAAAAGATGTTGTATAATAAACCGGACTGAGAATAGATGAGCTCAAATTGTTGAGTCCTCATGATGGCGTCTTCTTCGGAGAATACTCCTGACATCGCGACATCTTTAGATAATTGAGAGACCAAAGACTTAAGGAACCACTCAAGCAGGAATTCTAGTGGGACTGGCACTTTGATTAAACTCTTCCGGCATCTCCATTCTCGAATGTGATCAGAGATATGGTCCACTGTTGTCTGTTCAAAATTGACGAGAAACTCTGTACCAGCGTCGTATCTCACAGATAATTGGAAATGGTTTAGGAAATCCATCGCCAGGTCACCAAAGGAAGAGTATCTTGAGCGATCAAGCTCGATGTACCATTTCGCAGCACTCCCGATGAGAGTACATTGAAATAATCGCAACTGTAAAGAATCGTCTTTCAATGAGTTGGATGAGAACCAAAGATGAAAAGTAGTCACATGATCTCCTGGATCTTCGTTAGGCTTGGCTTCGAACTTTGGGATGTCCAAAGGCAACTTCGTTGGCATAGGAGGCCAACGTGGATCGTGACAGATAGGGTAATTCAACAACCTTGTCAAATCTGGCAAGTGCAAAGTCGCCGGGAAGGGTAGTTTGGGTTGTTGGTGATAACCTGGGAAAAAGGGGCCTAGAGTTTGACTGGCACCAGGTTGCCAGGAAAAGTTCGGCTGTTGGCCCGGATTCTGGTAGAAACCATGGCCCAAGCCAGCGTATGGATTTTGCGTATGTGGAGACATCATCATCTTATTTCCAAAATAGGACATAGATGGTTGGGCATGCATTATATTCGAAGGACTTTGGGAAGGGTTACCCCATGTTGGTCCCATGGGGATAGGCATAGTATTTTGTCCGGGGTTCCAGTGATTGTGGAAAGAATTACCCCAGATCGGCATTCTGAACGAGGGAATGGATCCCTACCAAGAATTCCAAGGCTCTGATGCGGAAGAAGTTCCTAGGTTTTCCCCCTGTGCAGAAATAGTACCCTACATAGGAATAGATTTTCCAAAACTAGGATTGCCCCTAGTCGGGAAAGCGATTGACGAGAAGGCGTTGTTACCAAACGTTCCATTCAAATAAAATAGTGTCGAACATACCAGCATATTATGCGAAGGTGGTCCTTGACTTCCCGCTCCAAATAAACAATTGTGTGTAGGTTGCCCGGCGGATTGCTGATGCGATCCACCAAGTGAAGGGGACGAAGGAGGTATATGACCTCCTCCATAATGGAAAGTGTTAAAAGAAGCAGGAGTGCCCCCCATGTGACCTTGCAGAGGAGCGCTAGAGCTCCTTGCCCCCAGACCTAAAGTCTGTAAAGTGGAGTAGGAAAGTACAGGACTTGTACTTGAACTAGGCATCCCATATGAGAATAGAGGGCTTGTCGCACTTGGTGTGAAAGAGGGTGTGGCCACCGAAGACGGTATCGTACCATGGTGCAAGGTAGTTGCGGTTGAGACCATGGTGGTTCAGACCGGTGACGGTGGGTTAGGAGATGAAAACACTCCTATGGTGACAACCATAGTGGGAATTGAAGAATTCCTAGAAGAAGTAATAGCATTTGTTTCCATTGTTGTGTGCGACACTATCTGTTGGACGGGCACAATTTCTTGTGACCCAGTCGCTTCAAAAGACCCTTGTTGGTCTAGCTTTCGCCTTAATGGTGGCGGGGGTGGCTCCAGTGTAACCGGCGGCAGGCCAAGAAGCCTTCATGACCGACGGAGCTCAAGATCCTCCACTGTGTTAGAAGATCCAAGACACTCTAGGGTAGTCTAAACGTTCAAAAGTAACACACACTAAAAAAGTCCCTAGGAGATAAGACAGGCAAACACTAAATTAATTAGAAGAATAGTTACAACAACCAACACTAGAGCAACTTACCGGTGCAAGTGCAACTCGAAAACGGAAGCACCCTCCGGGTATACTCTACAAAGCGTGGCCCAATATCTGTCCTAGGTACCGCAGTATACCCCCGCAGTCACCTATGTATGTCCCTAAAAAATATGGGAAACTAGGTTGCCAGCGCGCGAACAGTCACCAGGCGGGTACAGTCGAAAGTCGGGTAGACCACAATGAGCAGGGTATCGAGCCCGAAACCTGTCAAGAGTGTCGAGAGAAAATGGTCCGGAAGACAACTGAGGACCTCGAACGGATTCGAGACCCACAAAGCCCCATGGCAAATGCAAATGACGGAATCCCAAGACAAACCCTCTATATGTGTTCTCCACTACGATTGGTCCAGCTTTGGAGGGGTTATCTCCGCTACCTTTCCGCACACGACCTCGTGTTTATCCCCTGTGTTAGAGGGGGGTCACGGATAACTTTCACGATATTGGACTTGGACACTCCCTAACTCAGACTCCAATGTTTGATTTGAATGGCCTTGAAGAGTCTCCTCTCCAACCTAATCCAAGGCCCTAATCCTGAACTAATTGGTTAACCC
>ML818934.1:63870-78420 GCA_009831015.1 Picea engelmannii | reverse complement strand
AAAAAAAAAAAAAAAAAATTATTTTCTAAGATTTTGGACAGCAAACTCAAAAGGAATTTCACCCGACTACGAGCTACTTATGATCTAAGTGAACTGCAAAAACTTATGAAATAAACGACTTTTCCCTGGCTAATAATGCAGAAACACACTTTTCAACCAAACAAGAAAATGAAAAGAGATTTTTTATTTATTTAAATGCTAATAAAGCAAAAAAGGAAAAATACCAACAAGCAAAAACCAAGAAAAACAATTCTAACCTAATCGTAGATCACAAAGAATCACTTCAAGAAATCACACACTAGCAACTGAAAAAAAAATGACTCTCACACTTGTCTAAAAACCTTAAAAAATTATTTTTTTATGACAACTTTTTAAATGAGAAAAAGCAAGATAAGGGTAAGATTAATCCTAAGTTACTGACTGCTAAGACAGAGATTCAAATACCTGACAGGTATAACTCTCATCAAGGGAAAGGATGACTACCTTACCCTCAACAAAAGCTATCCTACACAAGCATGCTACTGTTAATCCAACATCCAGCGTGTGAACGTAAGCTGTATAGAGACAGAGGGCGTGTACATGCGGGCTGACCTTGTACAGGCCACGTGTATATCTAAACTCTGAGAAAAACTAAAAACAGACCAAACCAGGAAGAGACCACTGATATTGATAACCAGGGTCTCCTGAAGGCTTAGACACTCTTTTTAACAGAAAAAAGCAAATGATGAAAGGAAAAATAAATCTACAAACAAACCAATCTAAAATAAGACTGCAAATAATTAAGACTCAGACAAACTTCCAAAAAACCCCTGAAACTAACTGATTATAACAGGGAAGAGGATGACTGCCTCAAAAAAAATTTCTAGAATCTACACGCTACTGCTACTTCTTCAACTAGCGTTCGCACGCGGGCTGTAAGAGAGTAGGGTGTGGGTACACACGTGCAGACCTTATGCAGGCCGCATGTACCTCTGTGGGTCTCGAAAAAACATAGTCAAGCAAATAACAGAGAAATTTGGTATGGAAAACCAAACTCCCTGCTAGCTCAGACCTTACAGAAACTAAAAGAAAAAACAGGGAAGAAAAACTAGTCTTTTAAACTACCCAAAAACTAAATAAAATTCCAGGAACCCTAGATACTCCCCAGTACAGTCGCCAATTATGTTGTGAGGGAAATCTCCTTACATACTAGCAAATAGGGTTAAACTTTGCATGCAGATATGACCTAGAGAAAATTTACTTTCTACCTTCATCCCCAGACTTAAATCCCATTTCTTTTCAGTAAATGCATGGCTAGATCAACCTACCTCATTCCGGGCGTTCAATGTCGATCCCTTGTCGTACTTGATTACTTGTTCACAGTTCTCCTTTCCAACGCTGACCTACATACAAGACAAGAAACAACTACACATGCATATTACCTATAGACTAATGGGTTAGAAATTCAAACATGTACTTAGCAAACTATGAATAACTCATGAATTGGGACGGGAAAAGCACTTTCTTTATTAATTTGAATGAGTCAACTTACAAAATTTGAGACTGGCCACCGCTCCGTGAACCTGATCCTAGGCTCCTCTTCAACTGTCCTCCAACTGCTTTGCTTTGTATCTCTTTTGGCACAAGGAAGGCTAAAGGGTTGGGACAATGGGAATACGCAAATGGGCAGAGTTTCTTTGCTATATTTTTTCTTCTCCAAATGGGACCCCTACCCCTTCTTTTATAGGCTAGAAGGAACTAGGTATTTGGACGAACCCTCGGCCATGCATGGTCGGGATTTTCAGTTAACTCAACCATAGCTTTTGTGTTCCGTCGGCAACTTTCTTTTTTTCGTGCTTTTGTCGGTCCACGTGGGATGTTTTAGGTCAGCCAACGTGTACACGCATGCAGTAATGGAGTAGGGTGGGTGGGCCTTTATAAAAGAGGTTTTTTAAAGAGTTGTTCAGCAGTGCTTTGACAAAGAAGGGATATGAGATGGCCTGATGCCAGGTAAACATGTGTGGTGCAATTTAGGGTTATAACACCATTGATTCGGATTTAGGAACGGAACGAACTGATTACAGACTGAATACAATAAACACACAGATAGGAAGAATAACACAAATATTCAATGAATAATATCTTCTATTAAATAATGAAATAGGTTGAAATTGTAAAACCGCAGAACTGAAACTTGCTCGAATGGTGGTAGCTATCTCTAAGAAGAGATGTCGCTGCTACGCGCATCCGTCTGAGCAAAATGGATTACAATGAAGCTCCATAAGCCCTTTTCATATTACTCATGAATGAAAAAACCTTAGACATCCAAAAACATAACCGTAGAAGGTGAAACACCAAAATTCATGTGGGCCATATGGGTAAGTTGGTGTAGTTTGGTACCTCAACTTCCTAGGGTCATAAATTTTGTATACAACCTTTGTTTTAGGCGCGTGATAGCCCGTTGGAAAGGTCTTTCATATAACTACACATTTTGCCATCAGACTCTAACTCTGTCGACAATATGACTATGGCAAGCCAAAAAAACAATTTTTATGGCCCCAAAACAACCCTGAAAGTACAACAAGATGTGCTGACATGAAAACATACAAAATAGACCAGTTGGATTAGATGAGAGGCCACCCATATCCACCTGGAGAATGTGTGAGGCTTCAGACAGCCCCAAAAGTGTAGAACTCACAATTATAAAGAAGTACAGAAAGACATGCTGAAAAAAAATGGACACATGAGCCAGTTGGAATAGGTGGGTGGCCACCAATATCCATCTGGATAATTTTGTCTGTAACTTTGCCCGGTCAATTCGAATTATTCACCTCCCGAAATTCTGAAAAAAAAAATAGGGTCCAAGGAAGTCTTTGATTCTCCCAATATAAGATGGTTGTGTAAAATCTAGGCGATTTTTTAATAGAAAAGCTTGTTTTGAGAAAAAACCTCTCTCGTTTTTTAAACTTCATCTCCAACTATCCAGGATCTGGGTTTGAAAAAGATGTCTCAAACCAGAAAATCTAGAATCCTGAAAAATAGGGCTTAAAGATGTTGTCAATTCTCCTCAACCATGATACCTGTACAAAAAATGAGAGACGTTATTGAATCTCAGCCTGTTTGGAGAAAAACCTCTTTCGGTTTTCGAAAATATGCCTTTATTTTCCCAGAACATGCCTCGGAAGATGACTAGTTAAAACTGGTTTCGGGAGTGGTTTTCGAAGGGGTGAGAGTGGATTCTGGAGGGGGGTAGGGTAGTAACTGGTAATAGTGGGTATGAAATCCTGTGGAGGTGACAAGTGGCCAGGGTGGTTTCACTTTTCAGACCCCCCTTGGTTGAGTGACGTAAGGGGGAAGGGGGGTTCCGAAATATGGAAAGGGAGTGGGTTTTAATAGTTAGGATATAATTTTAGTTTTTATTTAAAAAAAAATTTGTTTTTTTTTATTTGTTTTATTTGTTTTGTTTTTTTGTTTTTTTTTATTATTTATGTGTTTTATTTATTATATGTATTTTTTATTTGTGTTTATTTTAATTTTTTAATAATTAATAATTATTAATATTTTTTATATTTAAATCGTTTATTAATGTTTTCTATTAAAATAATATTTGTTTAATATTAATTTATTATTACACTAACCTAATTTCTAACTTAAACAAACTAACTTAATTACTAATTATTTAAATTCTTAATTTAATTAGTTATTAAACTAATTAATATTTTATTTAACTATTTATCCTAGGTTACCTAACTTTGTTTTATTCAGGGAAAAATGGGAGATATATGGTGAAGTGAATGGATGGAAGGGAATTAGAGGCGCGACAATAGATGGGTTAGCAAGGATAAGTGGATGATGTAGCAGGAAGATGGGTGAAGGATGATGAAAAATGGAGGGGGAAACGAGGCGAATCAGCAAGCTAGGAGCTTCATCATGAGACCGACAAATGATATATGAATCATTAGATTTCATATAATTATAGGACCCTAACATAGGCTCCACCTGGGGATGGCAGCTCTTTCAAGAGGTGACAAGAACCACAGAACTCTGAACACGCAGACCAATGCTTTATCCATTGGGTTGATCCCAAACTGCAACCTTTTCTATCCAACATCCTATGTGGCTGATCTTTAAGCAGAAAACTAAAATGTATATTGAATATGAACTGAGAAAATATTTGAAAGATGCTCACAACCCTGAGCTTATTCGCACACTGCAAACCTGAGTACTGAAAATATGCTTACCCAGTAAGCTTATTTATGTACATATAATCCTATTCTAACATGCTGAAATTTTATTTAGTTAGGTAATGGAAAAATGCCAATGAAGCCAATCTATTAGTTGATCCAATAGCTCAGCTCTTTCACTATTTTTAACAAGCATCAAAGCTAGAGCTTGCAAAGGCATTAGGAACTGATTTCCAACCTAACCTTCATAACATAAAGCTTTGGAACTGTGGAAAATCAAAGAGGCTCGAGGTATCAATTGACATTCTGAAAAGAAGAGCTCCCCCATATAGATAGCAATAGGATCATGATAGACTTGACCTATTTATTGATATTCAAATTCAAACACTTCAAAACCAAGACTTGGTAACGTACATATGCTATCTATATTATTATGCAAATTCTTATTTGACTGCAGATTTTTTGATGAACTTTGCAAAGAAACTCTTGTTGAACCAGACCATGAAAGAGATTTCCTAATCATGTCTATATCATAACCACTTTTAAGTCCATAACTGGCAAATGAAACATGACTTGGACAACACAAGTCATCCAACACATCAGCTATTGGATCCTGTAGGAACTGACATGACTATTGCATTGATTCCAATGAGAATTCTTGATTTTCTATGTGTTTATCCTTCAATACATGCTCAGGGATATTAGCATCATTTTTCTTCAAAAACTGAAATGAATTAAAGCTTAATGGTACAAAATTATGCTGCATCAAATCATATGTGGTTTGATTATCAATGTAACTCAAGGGCTGCAGTCCTGGATCTAGAACAACTTCCATGTCATCAATTACATCCTCAACAGATTCATTAGAACATTCTTCATCCCTACTACTGACAACTTTCTTATAACTTTCTCTAAGAAATTGAAATGAAGAAAAACATAAGGGCAAAGACTTACCACTTAATCTTATATTTTTTGCACTTCCCTCATCGTTGTCATAATTAACATGCACATGTTGATTGTCATATTTGATCTGTAACTGATCTTCTTCCTTTTCCCAACAACATATCTCTGATTTCTTTGAAGAGCCAACATTAATGTAGTCATCATCATATTGATCATACTTGGGTAGATCATCCATGAAAAAAATTTCATCAAACATACACATTAGATCAGTTGATTGCTCTACTGCAAGATGATTTTGAATTTCATCATTGACCATGTTGTGAATTGAATACATAAAATAATCATTTTATGATCTATGATACCAAGGATGCGTTGCAAATTCTTGGGAACAGTGACCCTTTCTTTCTCTGTAACCAATGGAACATGATGCTTTTGGAAAGCAAGTTCATTTCTCATGATAACTTTCGCCATCATCTCTTTCATTGTGTTTGCCAAAATGTCTAGCTTTAGCTCTGAAGATGTCAGATGCTTCTTTTGTATGTTCTTTCTTCCTTCTGCCATCAACCTTGACCTTTTGATCAACAAATTAGCTTACAAACTTATTGCACTATCCTACATTTCTTTGAGGGTTGTAGTGTTCCTTTCTCTCAATAGAAATGCCATTTATGGCCCAAAATCATCTGGGTTGTGTAAGAGAGATAAACCAGGAGGAGGTTTCATATCAACGGGCATTGAATTGTAAACTTGATTGAAGCTGGATGAAAAGTGTTGCATTGTTTCTCCTGGATGTCTTTTCAAATGATCATACTCTTCTAAAATAAGAAAAAGATTTATCTTGATCTCCCATATACCAAGGAAGACTTCTACAAACTGATGAAAATTGGATATTCTTGCACTTGACAAACTTTTGAACCATTCCTTAGCTCTATCTTGCAAAGATAGAGCAAAAAGTTTGATGCAGACATCATTTTCCTCAACCTCAAAATGATCAAGAAAATTCTCAAAACCCTGAATGTGTTTCTCAGTAGTGATGTTACCATATTCTCCATCAAACCTGGGAAGATATTAGTAATAATTTGTAGGGAAATCATGGAGTATAGGAGGTAAGACAAGGGGCTTGTATCTATCTAGAGTATTTGCAGGTGTAGGAGTATGTATAGGAACTGTAAAACTAGGCTTGATCTCTTGAGGCTCATCAGGTTGAATTTGATCAACATAAGTTTCAGCAATATGATCTTGGTCGGGATCATAAAAAGATAAGAAATAATTAAAAATAAAACCTATTATGTCTTGGATAAAATTCCAACTTGCGTACCTGATCTTTTCAGATTGTCTTCTCGTGTTTCAGGTTCTTCCTCCAATGGAGTCTTTGAAACTAATTGGAGTTGATTGGAATCACCAAGTGGATGATTCAGCCTTCTTGTGCCTAATCATTGTCCACCATCAGTAATCAGATCTGGAACTTAATATGCTTTTCTGAGGAAAATTCCCCAGTATGGTCACAACTATGTTATCACTCTGTAATTTCTCAGGCTTGAGAAGAAATGGGCAGAGGTAACTACAAAACCACTTTGGAGTCAATGACCTATCCCTCCAGGACTCAGAGAGGGATCTCTCTATATGATTTATCTTTGTTTAAGTTTATAATGTTAGGCTAGTTATGATAGTACAGGGTTTTTTGTGTGTTTTGAATTGTTTGGTTGGAACAGGGGAAAAAGGGCCATTGGGAAAATGGAGTCACATTTTCAAATTGATCAAAAACCAGGTCTGACAGACTAACATTGCAGGGCAGGGTAGGTAAATTCACTGGATCCTCGAGATTTAATGCATGGAAGAGATGAAATAGGTCTAGGAATCCAATAAAAAATAGAGCAATCAAGAATTCTAAATTCAATCTTCACTGGAAAACACAGAAATCGTTCCAAGCCAGAGACTGAGTGTACATTAAAACAAATTTTTCTCTTAATCTTCCCAGAACAATTAAGAATATAAGAAGTAATTGTGATAACAAAAAGAACAAATTTACAGAGAAAGATACACTCCACCAATGAAATTTGTCACAAGAATCTTGAAATGGTCAGACTGTATCACTAGATATCTTAATCAAATGGTCTTTGTAGACTGCTTTACAATCAAGATCCTATCCTGAGAACAGGTCTCAACTGACAAACCCATAATACTTAGAAATCGGAAGTATTTATAAATTATTTACAATGAACTCTGTCATTAATGAGCAGGATCAAATTTAGGAAAATCTAAACTAATTAGATTTTAGATTACAAAAATACAAGGATTATGCATATCTGCTCATATTTCTAGTGCTTGATTTGATTTAATAAAATAAAATTTAGATGCAAAACATTGCCAACTGATTTGAATGCTGGTTTGATGTCCAGGATGCACTCCTACAAATCTGTAACTGCTTATTTTTGCCTGCCACTTTGCCCGGTCAATTTGAATTATTTGCCTCCCAAAATTCTGAAAACAATAGGGTCCAAGGAAGTCTTTGATTCTCCCAATATGAGATGTTTGTGTAAAATATGGGGAATATTTTTGTATATCAGCATGTTTTGAGCAAAAACCTCTCTCGTTTTTTTAAAATTCATCTCCAGTTGTCCGGGATCTGGGTTTGAAAAAGATGTCTCAAACAAGAAAATTTGGAATCCTGAAAAATAGGGCTTAAAGATGTTGTTGATTATCCCAAACCATGGCACCTGTACAAAAAATGAAAGAGGTTATTGAAGTTCATTCCATTTTGGAGAAAAATGTCTTTCTGTTTTTTAAAATACGCCTTCGTTTACCCAGAACACTCCTCAGAAGATAATTGGTTAAAACTGGTTTCAGGAGTGGTTTTCGGAGGGGGGAGAGTGCAATCCGGAGGGGGGTAGGGTGGCAAGCGGAAATAGGGGTGGGGGTCCAAAATCCTATGGAGGTGACAAGTGGTTAGGTTGGATTCACTTTTTTGACCCCCCTTGGTTGAGTGACATAAGGGGGGGTTCTGGAATATGGAAAGGGAGTGGGTTTTAATGGTTAGGATATAATTTTAGTTTTTATTTAATTTGTTTTTTGTTTTTTTGTGTTTTTTATTGTTGTTTTATTTGTTTTGTTTTATTATTTATGTGTTTTATTTATTATATGTATTTATTATTTGTTTTTATTTTAATTTTTTAATAATTAATATTTATTTAGATTTTTCATATTTAAATCTTTTATTAATGTTTTGTATTAAAATAATATTTGTTTAATTTTAATTTACTATTACACTTACCTAATTTCTAACTTAAACAAACTAACTTAATTTCTAATTATTTAAATTAATAAATTATTTTTTTATTAAACTAATTGATATTGTATTTAACTATTTATCATTCGTTACCTAATTTTGTTTTATTCAGGGAAGGATGGGAGATATATGGCGAAGTGAATGGAGGGAAGGGGATTAGAGGCGCAACAGTAGATGGGTTAACAAGGATAAGTGGATGATGTAGCAGGAAGATGGGTGAAGGATGATGCAAAATGGAGGGGGAAGCGAGGTGAATAAGCAAGCCAGGAGCTTCATCATGAGACCGACAAATGATATCTGAATCATCAGATTTCATATAATTATATGACCCTAACATAAGCTCCACCTGGGGATGGAAGATCTTTCAAGAGGTGACAAGAACCACAAAACTCTAAACACGCAGACCTGTGCTTTATCCATTGGGTTGATCCCAAACTGCAACCTTTTCTATCCAACATCCTTTGTGGCTGATCTTTAAGCAGAAAACTTATCTGTATATTGAATCTGAACTGAAAAAATATTTGAAAGATGCTCACAACCCTGAGCTTATTCGCACACTGCAAACCTAACTACTGAAAATATGCTTACCTGGTAAGCTTATTTATGTACATATAATCCTATTCTAACATGCTGAAATTTTGTTTAGTTAGGTAATGGAAAAATGTCAATGAAGCCAATCTATTAGTTGATCCAATAGCTCGTCTCTTTCATTGTTTTTAACAAGCATCAGAACTAGAGCTTGCAAAGGCATTAGGAACTGATTTCCAACCTGAAATTCATAACATAAAGCTTTGGAACTGTGGAAAATCAAAGAGGTTCTAGGTATCAATTGACATTCTGGAAAGAAGAGCTCCCCCATATAGATAACAATAGGATCATGATAGACATGACCTATTTCTTGATATTCAAATTCACACTTCAAAACCAAGACTTGGTAATGTACATATGTTACCTATATTATTATGCAAATTCTTATTTGACTGCAGATTTTATGATGAACTTTGAAAAGAAACTCATGTTGAACCACACCATGAAAGGGACTGCCTAATCATGTCTATATCATAACCACTTTTAAGTCCATAACTGCAAATGAAACATGACTTGGACAAGACAACACAAGTCATACAACACATCAGCTATTGGATCTTATAGGAATTGGCATGACTGTTGCATTGATTCCAATGAGACTTCTTGATTTTCTATGTGTTTATCCTTCAATACATGCTCAGGGATATTAGCAGCAGTTTTCTTCAAAAACTTAAATGAATTAAAGCTTAATGGTATGGAATTATACTGCATCAATTCATATGTGGTTTGACTATCAATGTAACTCAAGGGCTGCAGTCCTGGATCTAGAACAGATTCCATGTCAGAAATGACATCCTCAACGTATTCATTAGAACATTCTTCATCCCTACTACTAACAACTTACTTATAATTTTCTCTCATAAATTGAAATGAAGAAAAACATAAGGGCAAAGACTTAGCACTTACTCTTAGATTTTTTGCACTTCCCTCATTGTTGTCATAATTAACATGCACGGGTTGATTGTCATATTTGATCTGTAATTGATCTTCTTCCTTTTCCCAACAACATATCTCTGTTTTCTTTGAAGAATCAACCTTAATGTAGTCATCATCATATTGATCATACTTGGGTAGATCATCCATGAAAGAAATGTCATCAAACATACACATCAGATCAGTTGATTGATCTACTGCAAGATGGTTTTGAATTTCGTCATGGACCATGTTGTGAATTGAATACATAAAATAATTATTTTCTTATCTATGATACCAAGGATGCGTTGCAAATGCTTGGGAACAGTGACCCTTTCTTTCTCTGTAACCAATGGAACATGATGCTTTTGGAAAGCAAGTTCATTTCTCATGATAACTTTCGCCATCATCTCTTTCATTGTGTTTGCCAAAATGTCTAACTTCACCTCTGAAGATGTCAGATGCTTCTTTTGTATGTTCTTTCTTTCTTCTGCCATCAACCTTGACCTTTTGATCAACAAATTAGCTTACACACTTATTTCACTATCCTGTATTTCTTTGAGGGTTGTAGTGTTCCTTTCTCTCAATAGAAATGTCATTTATGACCCAAAATCATCTGGGTATTGTAAGAGAGATAAACCAGGAGGAGGCTTTATATCAATGGGCATTGAATTGTAAACTTGATTGAACCTGGATGAAAAGTGTTGCATTGTTTCTCCTGGATGTCTTTTCAAATGATCATACTCTTCTAGAATAAGAAAAAGATTTCTCTTGATCTCCCATATACCAAGGAAGACTTCTACAAACTAATGAAAATTGGATATGCTTGCACTTGACAAACTTTTGAACCATTCCTTAGCTCTATCTTTCAAATATAGAGCAAAAAGTATTATGCAAACATCATTTTCCTCAACCTCAAAAAGATCAAGAAAATTCTCAAAATCCTAAATGTGTTTCTCAACAGTGATGTTACCATATTCTCCCTCAAACCTCAGAAGATATTTGTAATAATTTGCAGGGAAATCATGGAGAATAGGAGGTAGGACAAGGGGCTTGTATCTATCTGGAGTATTTATAGGTGTAGGAGTATGTATAGGGACTGTAAAACTAGACTTTATCTCTTGAGGCTCATCAAGCTAAATTTGATAGACATACGTTTCAGCAATATGATCTTGGTTTGGATCATAAAAAGAGAATAAATAATTAAAAATAAAACCTATTATGTCTTGGATAAAATTCCAACTTGTATACTTGATATTTTCATATTGTTTTGTCATGTTTCAGGTTCTTCCTCCACTGGAGTCTTTGAAACTGATTGGAGTTGATTGGAGTCGTCGGTGGATGATTTAGCCTTCTTGTGTCTGATCATTGTCCACCATCAGTAATCAAATCTAGAACATGATATGCTTTTCTGAGGAACATTCCCCAGTATGGTCGCCGCTATGTTATCACTCTGTAATTTCTCAGGCTGAAGAAGAAATGGGAAGAGGTAACTACAAAAACACTTTGGAGTCAAGGATCCTGCCCTCCAAGACTCAGAGAGGGATCTCTCTATATGATTCAGCCTTGTTTAAGTTTATAATGTTAGGCTAGTTATGATAGTACATGGTTTTTTGTGTGTTTTGAATTGTTTGGTTGGAACAGAGGAAAAATGGTCATTGGGAAAATGGAGTCACAGTTCTAAATTGATAAAAAACTAGGTCTGACAAGATAACATTGGAGGGAAGGGTAGGTAAATTCACTAGATCCTCAAGATTTAATGCATGGAGGAGATGAAATAGGTCTAGGAGTCCAATCAAAAATAGAGCAATCAAGAATTTTGAATTCAATCATCAGTGGAAAACACATAAATCTTTTCAAGCTAGAGACAAAGTGTAGATTAAAACAAATTATGCTCTTAATCTTCCCAAAACAATTCAGAATATAAGAAGTAATTGTGATAACAGAAAGAACAAATTTACAGAGAAAGATACACTTCACAAATGAAATTTGTCACAAGAATCCTGAAATGGTCAGACTGTATTACTGGATATCTTAATCAAATGGTCTTTGTGGACTACTTTACAATTTGGATCCTATCCTATGAACAGGTCTCAACTGACCAACCCATAATACTTAGAAATCAGAAGTATTTATAAATTATTTACAATGAACTCTGTCATTAATGAGTAGGATCAAATTTAGGAAAATCTAAACTAATTAGATTTCAGATTACAAAAATACAGGGATTATGCAGATCTAGTGCTTGATTTAATTTAATAAAATAAAATTTAGATGCAACAAATTGCCAAGTGATTTGAATGTTGGTTTGATGTCCAAGATGCGCTCCTACAAATCTGTAACTACTAATTTTTGTCTGCCACTTTGCCCGGTCAATTTGAATTTTTTGCCTCCCGAAATTCTAAAAAAAAATAGGGTCCAAGGAAATATTTGATTCTCCCAATCTGAGATGTTTGTGTAAAATATGTGGGAGATTTTTGTATATCATCTTGTTCTGAGCAAAAACCTCTCTTGGTTTTTTAAAATTCATCTCCAGTTGTCCGAGATCTAGGTTTGAAAAAGATGTCTCAAACAAGAAAATCTGGAATACCAAAAAACAGGGCTTAAAGATGCTATCAATTCCTCCAAACCATGGCACATGTGCAAAAACTGAGAGAGTTATTGAATTTCAGCATGTTTCAGAGAAAAACCTCTTTTGGTTTTTGAAAATACACCTTCTATTTCCTGGAACACGGCTCGGAAGATGACTGGTTAAAACTGGTTTCAGGAGTGGTTTTCGAAGGGGGGAGAGTGGATTCCAAAGGGGGCTAGGGTGGTAAGTGGTAATAGGGGGAGTCCAAAATCCTATGGAGGTGACAAGTGGCCAGGGTGGTTTCACTTTTCGGACCCCCTTGGTTGAGTGATGTAAGGGGGGGGGGGTCCGGAATATAGAAAGGGAGTGGGTTTTAATAGTTAGGATATAATTTTATTTTTTATTTAATTTGTTTTTTGTTTTTTTTATTTGTTTTATTGTTGTTTTATTTGTTTTGTTTTATTATTTATGTATTTTATTTATTATTTGTATTTTTTATTTGTTTTAATTTTAATTTTTTAATAATTAATAATATTTTTTATATTTAAATTTTTTATTAATGTTTTGTATTAAAATAATAATTGTTTAATTTTAATTTATTATTACACTAACCTAATTTCTAAATTAAACAAACTAACTTAATTACTAATTATTTAAATTATTAATTTAATTAGTTATTAAACGAACTAATATTTTATTTAACTATTTATCCTATGTTACCTAACCTTGTTTTATTCAGGGAAGAATGGGAGATATATGGCGAAGTGAATGGATGGAAGGGGATTAGAGGTGCGACAGTAGATGGGTTAGCAAGGATAAGTGGATGATGTAGTAGGAAGATGGGTGAAGGATGATGCAAAATGGAGGGGGAAGCGAGGCGAATCAACAAGCCATGAGCTTCATCATGAGACCGACAAATGATATATGAATCATCAAATTTCCTATAATTATAGGACCCTAACAAAACCTATGGGACACAGGGGGTGCCTCCATTTGCAGGAAACACTGAATGCATTGAATCACCCATGCAAATGGTGTATCCTTCCCCTAAATATGGAAAGTAATAAATAACATTTATCATAGTTATGCCTAACGGTGCATCTATTACCACATATCAACATGTAGATATGATTTCTTCACTAAAGACTCTATGGGGTGCATAAATTTATGTAGCCATTACTAAATTGGAACATCCCATGTTGTCCATTGTGCCTAAAAAATGGCCGCATATCCAAGTGGGTCAGAAGTTCCTCCAAACCATAAGGATAGGTAAATAGGGATAGAAATATTGTTTTCTATCAAAGCCCCAATGTTTGGTAGGAAGTGAATCCATAACATCTCTACCATGTCCTCCCATGAATGTGATGTAGTCTTTTGTATTTCTCACCATCTCGTATGGGTCTTTTCCAAAGTGAGATCCAACACTGCAGTCCTTTTCTCTAGCATGATTTATTTCCTCCACTTGTACCATAAATTTGGTTGATCAATCATGTCATCCAACTTCGATTGGTCCTTTGAATTTGCATTGATCCATCTACATACTTGCAACACCATGTTCCATTATGTGGATTTCTCATATTCACCAATATCCCATAGATTAAAGGCAAGTTGTGAGTCTATCACAAAAGAGCACATGCTACATCAACTTAACTCACCATCAATTGTTGGATTTATGTAATCCTCCTAGTGCACAGTGATATGATTATACCATTGATCCAAGGCACCTTCGTCTAACACTTCCTCAATCATTTCTACAAAGCACTCAGCTAAAATTGGATCCAAAGGATAAACAAATTTGTAACATTCCTTCTCAAACAACATTAAATTCTACTTAAAATTAAAAATAGGATCATTATCAAACATTGAATCAATCCCCAACAATGTAGGGTAGGGATCCTTGTCATATAGTATTTTAATTGATGTTAATGTTTAAGCCATTATTATAGTTCTTTGCATTTCAATAGATAACAGCAACACAAGACAAGATCATTTAGAAATACACAATCACAAGAGACACAACATTTATCATGGGAAACCCTCGAGGGGAAGAAAACCCAGCAAAACTTCCTTATTATAGATAGCCAATACAATGCCAATAGATAACTCAAACAAGTACAGAATGTCCTCTC
>ML818934.1:36020-54569 GCA_009831015.1 Picea engelmannii | reverse complement strand
GCATAAGAAATTTCATTGAATAGCGATTGTTGTTTTTATAGTTAGACTCGTAACCTCCTCTAAAAACCCATCGAAAAGACAAAAAATAAATATTTAAAGAACCAACAGAGAAACCCCAAATCGAGGGTTTCATAATTTTCTCTTGTCTTACCTATGAAAAATAGGTTTTGGGGTGCTCTTTCAGTCCACTTTTGGAAGTCAATGTTAGCGAATCCTGCGTCCATGAGAGCATATATCCAACTGTTGATAAAGAATGAAATGAGATTTAAGCTTTGCAAAGGATTTGTCTTTCAATTTCGCAAGTGTCAATGAATCCTACTTATATGAGAGAATATATCCAACTGTTGATAAAAAATGAAATGAGATTTAAGCTCTGCGGAGGATTTGTCTTTCAACTTCGCATTTAAATACCCAGAACATGAAATTGGAGTGAATAACTGTTGGAAACCCAATTTATAGCAGACGGGGAGGGTGAAAATGGTTCCAGAAATCTTCATAGCTAAAAATCGGGGTGAGGAAGGTCATGGCCCAACTTTTAAGCTAAAAATAGGGGCGAATGGAATGTTTTGGCCTGAATTTTAGCGGGCGAATGGAAGGTTTTGGCCTGAATTTTAGCGGGCGAAAATTAATTTTTTTCCTCTTCGTGGTAAATAAACCATGCGCTAACCCTTTAAACATTTTTTTTTTTAAATAAATGGAGGGTGAATGATAATAAAGCTCTCCATCCCTCTCCAACACAAAAAATTCGCCCCATCAAAATTCAAAACCCCTTAATTTCGCCCACGAGCGAAATTTCGCCCCTAAAATCACCTATGCTAGCCTCCTTATTTATACAAGACTAGCACGTGTGGGAGTGTCCTTTCACTGGCACGGCCGACTTCTTCTCCTGGGTGGTTATAACCACCTTCATTATATTCCAGGGCCTCTTTGATATATTATAGGGCCGACTTCTTCTTTTGCCTATTACAATTATATTATGACCAATCCGCAAAAGGGGATTTGGTCCTTTTACAATAGCCGACATGATCAATCCACAATGGGGATTGATCCAATGAATAATATATCAAATAATAATAAGAATACACTTTGCAGTTACATTATTTCAACACTCCCCCTTAACAAGAAGGGTATTCTTCAACAACATCAAACAAGAGAGAGGCCTTTATCATCAACATCATCAGGAGGACAACATCATCAATATCATCTTCGAACATTGACTGGCGTATCTATAAATCATTCTCAAAGGAATTAAATCATCATCTGCATCAATATGAATTAGTATAAAACTAATACATCACCATCATCACAGCACAAGGTTGGCTCATCATAATACAAGACTGGCTTTACGTCATAGTTGTTAAGCTGGAAGCTCAGTACTCGTCTTGTTTTACGTCACAGCAATCAAGTTGGAAGCAAGATACTAGACTGGATTTACGTCACAGCTTCTCAATATGGAAGCACAGTACTAGTCTCATCTCAACGTCTTGCTTTACGTCACAGCACTCAAGTTGGAAGCAAGATATTGGACTGGCTTTACGTCACATCTTCTCAAGCTAGAAGAACAATACCGGTCTCATCTCATTGTCTTGCTTTACATCACAACACTCAAGCTGGAAGCAAGATACTAGACTATATTTACGTCACATCTTCTCAAGTTAGAAGCATAGCACTAGTCTCATCTCATCGTCTTGCTTTATGTCACAACCATCAGGTTGGAAGCAAGACACTAGAATGGCTTTACGTCACAGCTGTCAAGCCGGAAGCACAGTACTAGTCTCATCACATCGTCTTTCTTTACATCACAACCATCGGGTTGGAAGCAAGATACTAGATTGGCTTTACGTCATAGTTGTCAAGCCGGAAGCACAGTACTAGTCTCATCACATCTTGCTTTACGTCATAGCAGTGAAGCTAGAAGCAAGAGATGTCTCATCACAGCAACTACTCCCCCTTTCGAGGAAGGTCCTTTCGGACTATACCAAGCTTATCTCAAAAGTGCTCAAACTTTACACAAGATAGAGGCTTGGTCAACACATCAGCAACCTGTTCATCTGTGCTAACATACTGGAGCTTTAAGTCTCCTCTTTGGACCATGTCACGGATGTAATGATAACGAATCTCTATGTGCTTCGACCTGTCATGGAATATAGGATTCTCTGTCATCTTTATGCAGATCTGGTTGTCACATAGGATCGTGGTTGCTTCCATATCTAGGTCAAATAGGTTGGTCAGCAACTTTCGAAGCCATATAGCTTGGCAGCTGGCTGAACATGCAGCAATGTATTTTGCTTCCGTTGTGTTGAGAACAATACTGGATTGCTTCCTACTTTGCCACGAGATCATGGCTGATCCTAAACTGAAACAACATCCTGAAGTGCTTTTCCTGTCAAAAACACTTCCTGCCTAATCTGAATTAGTGTACCCACTCAATGTGAAATCATGATCTCCATCATAACTGAGACCACAATCTAATGTACCCTTAAGGTACCTCATCACATGTTTTGCAGCCACAAGGTGAACATGTATGGGTTCTACCAGAAACTGACTCAAGGTGTTCACAGAAAAACAAATATATGGTCTGGTGTTCATCAGGTACATTGGTGATCCAATAATCTGTCTATATAGTGTGGCATCAATCGATTCTGACGAAGTGTCGACCAGCAGCTTCAACTTCATTTCCATGGGTGTATTCATAGACTTGCACTCTAACATGTCCAATCTCTTCAAGATTTCGACTAAATACTTCCCTTGGTTAAGGAAGATCCTCTCTGGACTCTGCCATACCTCAAGACCTAAGAAATAATGCATTAGGCCAAGATATTTCATCTCAAATTCTGAAGCGAGTCTCTTCTTACATTCAATGATGAGCTTGTCTTCTCCAATTAAGAATAAGTCAACCACATACAGTAATAGTATTACTCGCTCATTGTTCATAACCTTGAAGTAGAGGCTAGAATCTGCTTTACTCTTGGTAAATCCCAAGCTCGTTAGAAATTTGTCTATCTGGCCATACCAAGCTCTAGGAGCTTGCTCCAATCCGTACAAGGATTTCTTCAATTTGTAGACATGAGACTCCATGTCTTCGACTTCAAATACTTGAGGTTGCTCTATATACACTTCCTCTTCGATGACACCATTTAGGAAAGTTGTCTTTACATCCATATGGTGTAACTTCCACTTCATCTTAGTTGCAAGGGCTATGATGGTCATGATCGAAGTGTATCTGGCTACAGGAGCGAATGTCTCTTCATAGTCAATGCCTTATTTTTAAGAAAAGCCACAAGCTACAAATCTTGCTACTACTCAATACTTCCATTAGCAACATGCTTTATTTTGAAGAGCAATCTGGACGATACCACATCCTTGCTATTTGGTCTGGGAACTATTTCCCACACATCGTTCCTTATTATGGATTAGTATTCTTCTATCATGGCATCTGCCCATTCTTTCTTCTGAATGGCTTCTTCAAAGAAGGTAGGCTCCTTTTCTAGGAGATCACACATCAAAGCCATATAACTGGAGAATGGCTTAGGTTTCTTCACATGTCTCGTGGTTCCTTCGGGAACACCATATTTCTCTCCATATTGAATAAACTCTCTAGCCCAAGCTGGCTTTCTTTTATGGAGGATCGTCATCTGAGGAGGTTCTTGAAACTCCGCTACGTCATGATCTTCTAGAATTTCCTCATCAGGGAAAGTTACGACTTCCCTCACTGGTTCAGCAGCTCTGGGAACCTCCCTCACTAATTCTACAACTCTGGGGATTACAGGTTCCTCTTCATATACCTCTTCAAGCTGGAATTTTCTCGATTTCTTGAGTGCTGCATCTTCATCAAAGGTCACATCCCTACTGATCTCAATGTGGCGGTGACCTGGTATATAGATCCTAAAGGCCTTGGAGACCTCATAGTATCCCACAAATATTCCCTTATTTCTTGAGGGTTCCAGCTTGTTTCTTTTCTCTTTTGATATATGTATGAATACTGGGCAGCCAAATATTTTGAGATGGCTTACCTCTGGCTTCTTTCCAGTGAACATCTCTTCCAGGGTCTTGAACCCAAGTGCACTATGGGACAATCGGTTTTTCACATATACGGTTGCCATTGCTTCTTTTTCCCATAAGCACATAGGAAGATCTTGATCGTGGATCATGGTCTTCACGGATTCCATTATCGTTCTGTTATTTCTTTCAACCACATAGTTTTGTTGAGGATTATAGGGAGTAGTGAGTTCCCTCTTGATCCCAACATCTTTGCAGAATTTCACGAACTCTTTTGAGGTGTATTCTCCTCCATTATCTGACTTGAGTATCTTGATCTTTATTTCATAAACATTCTCTATCAAGGCTTTGAATTCCTTGAATTTGTTGAACACTTCATCTTTAGATTTCAAGAGATACAACCAGGTCTTACGAGAATAATCATCAATAAATGATACATAATATACATACCCACTAATGGATGATGGTGGCATTGGGCCACACACATCTAAATGAATGAGTTCTAAGACTCCTTTTGCTTTGTTGTCTTTCTTCGAAAAAGGGTTCTCGATGTTCTTCCTTGTGCACGTCCATTGCATATGCCTTCATGGTCAACCTTGGGTTCTGCTAAACCTGTGACCGCATTGCATATGTATGGTGGTGCCTTGTAGTTAATGTGAGCTAATATTCTATGCCAAAGTTCGCATGGATTCTCAATGGCATGGGTCATGGAAGCTTTTGAGTGACCCTTTAGCTTATGCAAGCCACCTTCTTCTTTTCCAATGATGATTTCTTCATTTATGGTCTCTCCTTTAGCACGTTACCTTCTGCAACCTTCACTATAGCTTCCTCAGGGTTATTACCTGTGACCTGGAGCAAGGTCAACAAAACAGCAAGCAAGAGTAATATCCTTTTGATAATATAAAGTAATAACACGAACAATCATCACAGTAGCTCCTTTAAAGCTATCACTTGTAACTTGTCTGAAGCGGAGATTAAAGGTAAGGAATACAATACGAAAATGAGGTCAACACTCTCATAGGGTTGTGATCAAACATTCCTCCATGGAAACCTGGAACTAACACATGAGATTCTTCCTAAAGGAGGTGTTAGTTGTATCAGACAAATGATTACGTTAATAATTTACCTCTATATGCTCACATGCTATCAAGTATGATACTTTACAAAGACTGTTATCTCAACTATAGTCATCAACTTGTCATGTGTACCTTTGAATCTTATTAACTTGATTAATCAAACCTGGAGCCTTGTCCTCAGGAATGAGTGCTTGCTTTTCTTCCAAGTCTCCTTCACTCAAGATGACGAGTGCTTTCTTCAACCTATCTTATGTACTAAGACAATACGCTATCTTGACAGAAGGTTGGGTTAGAGGATAAGTTCTATGATCTCAACTTTTAATCCATCTAATACCTTGACTCAGAAAAGGTTAGAATGAAGGTCATAGATAAAACATGCAACATTGATCAATATAACAAATGGATGCATATCAGAATATTCACACCTGGGTTGCATCATTCCTCTGAATGTGTTGGATCTTGAGATCCTTTTGGATCTATGGCAAGAGATCCCTTCTCCTGCAAATACCCTTTAAAGCTTAACCGTTTAAACATGTGTGAGTACATACCTCTGACGGTGTTTATAGGTAGAGGCACCATCTGGTAGCAGCGGTAATCATTACCAACTCTTAAAAACTTCAATGCTGATTGCAGCTAGTACTACACTGCAACTGGTTCTGAGACTGCAATTGCAACTACAACTTAGGGTTTTATGAGGAAACCCTAATTTTTCAAACTTCAAAATTTGAAATTCTAATCCAGGGGATAGATGCACTGAGCTGAGGCAAATAAGTTGGTGTCGTCAGATTTCTGAAAATCCAACTTTTACCCCCTCAAACTTGATCTGTGGATTTCTAGACTGGTGCTTCTGGTTTTTTGGTACTCTGGTACTTCTGCTACTTCTGCTACTCTGGTTTTCTAGTTTTCTGGTACTTTGTGAAACTAGGGCTTCACTTTCGGGGAGATATAGACATTGAAAAGGTGCGCTGAAGGTGCCAAAATGATCCTCGAGGGAGGGCACACTTTTCTAGATGGTTTTAGGGATGAAATACCTCACCAACAAAAAGCCCTAATTTGCATGTATGGCAACAGTGACATTTTCACTTTTCTCTTGTGAAAGATGCTCTCTTCAGCTTGGCTCTGATGCCATGTTAATGTTTAAGCCATTATTATAGTTATTTGCATTTCAATAGATAACAACAACATAAGACAAGATCACTGAGAAATACACAATCACAAGAGACACAACATTTATCCTGGGAAACCCTCTAGGGGAAGAAAACCCAGCAAAACTTCCTTATTATAGATAGCCAATACAATGCCAAGAGATAACTCAAACAAGTATAGAATGTCCTCTACCAAAGATGTGCCTCTCTCTCTCTCTCTTGCCCAACTACAGCTCTGAAACTTGTCTCTCAATGAACAAGTGAGTGTGTGTCTAAGTGAGGTGCTAGCCTCCTTATTTATACAAGATTGGCACGTGTGGGAGTGTCCTTTCACTAGCAGGGCCAACTTCTTCTCCTGGGTGGTTATAACCACCTTTATTATATTTCGAGGCCTCTTTGATATATTATGGAGCTGACTTCTTCTTTTGCTTATTACAATTATATTATGACCAATCCACAAAAGGGGAATTGGTCCTTTTACAATAGCCGACATGATCAATCCACAATGGGGATTGATCCAATGAATAATATATCAAATAATAATAAGAATACACTTTGCAATTACATTATTTCAACAATTGCTTCAAAATCCACATAATTTTTAACACCATCTATATCAACCTCCATTTGTTCTAGTTTGTTGAATGGAAAAGTGCATGACTGGTTAGCCAACTATAGTTGGATTGGCGAGTAGACCAAGGTGGGCCATACCATGAACTTCATAGATGTATTAGGAAATATGTTCACATATGATCCTATATCAAGTCTGACATCTAGCACCTTATTTTCTCCAATTAACACATTTAGTCCAAATTCCTTCCCCGGTATTCTTTGTTGCACTAAGAATAGGGATCAATAAACTACCTTAAAGGGTGATCCTAGCATCTACATGAGTACACCTTCAGAATGGACATAGCTTGATCATCCTCTAAAATCTATAGGAATGTTTTCATCCAACCCTAGACTCCATCTTCACTTGACTGTACCAGCAGGCTTAAGCATCTACTTAGTAGTTGCACTATGGATAGAGGTGTTTCCACTTCCATAGAACTAGCATCTAACATGCGTAAAAATTCACTCATCGCCACTACCACATCGTCGAGATACAATTTATGTTAAGTTGCATCAAATGTTGGTCCCTTTGATAGATTTCTACAGATAGGCCCATGATCCACAACTCCTACATTTTCTCCCATATTGGCCCCTCTATGGGTGACAATATATATGAATGTATATGTGTGACCCAACAAATCACCACTAACAATCCATGTCTCATAATTGACCATATTTTCACCATGATACCTTCTATCTTGCAACTCCCACTTCTTAATCAACTATAGACAATCCTCAATGTTATGCCCAATCTTTTGACAATGGTCATAGCAAGGTTGTTGTGGCTATAGATAGTTTCATATGATGTGCCCCACCTCATTATAGTTGTAACAACATGGCGGAGGATGATTCACATCATTCCACGATGCTTGGTTATCCTATTTTTTTATTATGCCCTCTACTATCATCCCCAGTTAACTCCACCATGAACATATTTTTTTCAAGTCACTTAAGGAGCGTGGACAATGCATGTTGGTCCTCTGTATATTCAGTCTTTACCCTATAAAAGTTGCAATGTACCATTGTTGCAGTACTACTGTATTTCTATAGTAGCGGGAAAGGGTGGGAATCATGACCTAGATTCCAACATATCCTGTAGAATCTAGATCCTTCTATCTGACTTGCCNTATATTCAGTCTTTACCCTATAAAAGTTGCAATGTACCATTGTTGCAGTACTACTGTATTTCTATAGTAGCGGGAAAGGGTGGGAATCATGACCTAGATTCCAACATATCCTGTAGAATCTAGATCCTTCTATCTGACTTGCCCATAAATGGGTTTGCAACGATAGTGGTAGATATCTGGAACATGGGGCAATCCTTCCATAGATGACCTTTTATTTTACATAGAATGCACCACATTGCCTCTCTTGCACTCTACTCTCCCTTTTTCAGCGCTTCAAATTCCTCAAACAAGGTTGTTAGCTAATATTGAAATTGTGATAACCTTGGAGCCAACCATAGAACTAAAGCTTCAACCAATCCATTGATAAACTCTAGTAGCATTGAAAATTCCAAAGTTTCCCACTTCATTAACAACCATTGTTACAACATTATCATCCGCATATGAGGTAACAACCCATGAATAAACCATTCCATATGTTTCACATCCTATATGGTGTAGCTCAACCAACTCATCAAGTTTTGAAACTATTGGGCATCCTCCCAAACAATTTCTTCAACCTTTTTCTTGATCTCCTTTAATTTTGCAATGCTTTGTTGTTTTGATTTTAGCTTTTGAAAATTCTTAACTATGGTTGCATGTATTTGAACCAAAGTCACACCATGCAGGGCAAGAGTACTCTACTTACACTTCATGTACCATTATAATGTTCTTCTCTACAATGTCATTCAGAATTCCACCAAATGCATTACATTTTTTGTTCTTTGAGCATTCCAAATGGCATCGCAAAGGAACCAATGCTACTCTACATCTTTGTCACCTTTGCCATGAAACATAGGTAGTTGTAGAGAAGACCCATTCAACTATGTTGTCATCATTTTTCATGCTAACTCTCAACTAACATGAATCCTTATGGTCCTCATTGTTCTACAATTGACACTATTTCTAGGTGACACTCACAAAAATAGACATTATTGAAGACAAATTATGATTCCCTTAAACTACCACACTTATGTTGTTCAAAGCCTATAATAGGTGTACTCATACTACTAATAAAACACACACTTGAACTCTACCTATATATGGTCACTCGATCTTGAAAAAAAACAAAAGGTGTAGGGCGTAGGACTTAGGAGGGACTGAATTCACTGCCATTTTGGTCTACTTTCTTAGCGGCATGGCTTTCTACAAGGTTAGAATATCACAATGATACAAACTTGAAAACATCTTCAAATGTCACTTCTTTATTTTACTCTTTTATGGCTTCTATGGTGACATCTGAGTTTGCAACTTTGGCCAATGCCTTTATGCCTATAGTTCGAGTATCCACATCTCTCATGTTGTCACACATCTACCATCTCAATTCTTTAAAAGTTCCTTCCACCTTTGCATACTCCTAAATTCTTTGCATCATCTCAACGTCTTGATCTTCTTTTTTAGGGCCGACCAAAGCTCCTTCTCATGCTTCTCTCATCCACTACATCATCCCACACTCTAAATGCTTGTCAAGAACATATCCTCTTATCAAAGACTCTTACCTAGTGTGGATATTTTCCATTTCTTCTCACCACCAACTCTTTCTTATCTCTACACCTTTGTTGTCATTTCTACCATTCTCTTTAAAAATTCACTACCATTACCATCACCGATCCTTCAATTAACTTAAGACATTGACTCTGTCATATGTTCTTCCTATCATTCCACCCCCAATATAGGGCTTACACTTCCATCTCAATATGGCTTATGATCCACCATTATTATTTTTATTCATGGTGGTATTTCTTTAATAATTATTTCACATTGTCCTTCCTTAAAGAATTCCAACACTTGGTCAACCATTGATGACACTCCACTGTAAACTTTAAAGCATATCCTTCCACCACACTTTTATATTAAAAATCAACCACTCAAGACAACTTATGGTCGTATCATTGGATCTTTAGCAAGTTCTCAGTGATCTACTCAACTCTTGGTTGTGGAAGCTAGCATTGATGCTTCTCCATGAGTCTTTCTAGCCATTTGTGCAAGTTTATTGAGAATTTTCCCCAGGAAATCTCATGAAAGTGCTCAAAATAATACTTAAATTTAAATCTTGCAACAAATTCTCTTGCATAGGAACTTTCCTGACAGGTGAACTTATGAATTCTTTCTTCTATCCAATCTTGAACTTTGATCTTCACTAACCTCCATTGCATATTTGTTACTCTTCAATTTTTAAGGTCCTAGCAATAGAACTGTGTTATTGTCTCTATGATAGGCCAAACGTCCATAGAAGGTGTCCAACATAGTCTTGATGTAGTCTAGCACGCCAACATATTCAACCTTTTGAAGGAAGGAAGACTCACCCGAGGTGTGTATGATATTTTTTAATGTTAATATTGTACAAATTATTAAAGATTTAATGGTGGTGTTATTCCATTAGTTATCCTTTAATCACTTTCATTCAAACTAATATGACATAAGGAATTCACATCCAATATGACAATGTACACATCATCCATATATGTATAAATCACATCAACATGAGCAAAATAATCTTCCATTGTATTAGTAGAACAATAATTACATCTCATCATAAAACATCTACCATGCATAGAACTCATAATAGCTCTTAACAACTAACAATCAACTCATAATTAAATATGTATGAATGACTAGAATATATTGCATTACATAACAATCCTCATACATATAGAGGATGTAGAGGTGGTTATAGAAGATTGCCAAATATATTGGAGAATTTTCTAGTTGTATTGCACTTCTACAAAACATATGCACCTTTAGGAAAATGAATAGAGGGTCAGAGAGACTAGGTGCAAAGGATTTACAAGATGACTTCTTAGATCCCACATACTCAGACTTATATCGTTCCACATACTCATGCTTATGTGACTTCATGTATTATATGGATCATCTTCCATTGAACATTGCTATGCACTAATACTTAGAAAAAATTGGGCCATAACAACACTACCTACCAAAAGTATACTCCTTTATTTCCATTTCACTATCCTTGACCTTACCCATTGAAAAATATGGCCAACCCTCCCTATTTGCTTCTTGATTGGCAATCTATCCCTGTATTTGTGTACCTGGGTTGAAATAACTTGATTTTTCTTATCAATTCTCAGACCATGGACATATTTAGTTTCATAAATATGTTTTGGGTATCTCACTTATCGGTTTTTAAATGCTACATTTCTAGCCATACTAGGATGGCTCATCTTAATATTTGTTAACGACTTGGACTGGTTCAATGGTTAAGTGAGAGTGGTGTATCCCTCACCAAGGTTCAAATACCCAAGAAACATGTTTTGTTATTGTAATGTACCTAAGGAGGATAATATGGGGTACCTAGGGAGGTGTCCAAGGGGATAATGAATGTAATGTGGCCATAATAATGGGATAGGCCCACTATGTAATTAAAAGGAAATAATACAATAATAAGGAGTATTTGGCATGGACCCCTAGAAATACTCATGAGAAAATATAAACATGTGTGATTATCATTGTATTAGATGTATGTTGAATGTATTATTTTGTAGCAAGCATGGATTGTGGAGGGATTCATTCCATAAGGAGTAATTGATGGTGTTACCGTACCTTATGGGTTCTTCTTCTCTATGCCCTTATGTTGTTCATGGTGAATGTTTTTGTATCTTTGGAGTTTAAAAGTTTATTATGACGTTTTATGGTTTATGCTCTCTTATATCTACCAAGGTTTATTACAAGTGGTATTGGATCTATTTCTTGGGCATGAAGTGGGTGGATTTTTGGGCACAAAATGAGAATTTTTTATTTCATTTTGTAGAATTTTTATGGAAAATAAGAGAGGATGAAAGCATTTAGGTCGATTTTTGAAACCTTTTGTGTAGAATTGGAGAAACCAACCATATACATGAGTTCCTCTCTAATACATACCCAATTTAAATAATAATAATAATAATAATAATAATCTCAAAACATAGTCTGAGAAGTGGAGATATCATTGATTTAAAATTAGCCTCTTTTTTTTCTGGTGATAGTCGTGAATTTAGTGTATTGGATATATTTTGATAAACTGCACATATTTAAGTCAAATCAGTGCCAAAAGAATCAAAGAAGCTATGGCATTTCATAATTGTGGTCATAATAGCCAATCTGAGAAGTATCACATAATTTACGATAATTTTACATTTTCAGCCTCAAACCCTAACCACATAAAGGAGCTCCATTGAAAAGTAAGTGATTTATTCAAAACACTAGTATATTTTTGGGTTATAGCAAGCAAGATGTATTTTACAAGAAGATATGATGGTCCTAGTATTAAGAACGCATCAAATAAGTGAAGGATAAATGGCCAATATTTTGGACAATTTAGCTCTTTGGTAATTTAATAGATGATGTGGCCATTTGGTGGACTTTGCTTAACCATGCCAAGATGAAATCACTTTCAGATCAAGAATATGAAAAAGTGTTTTTAGACAAATGGTCTCATGTTGTGAAGAACGATAAGAAGAGAATTAGGGATTTATTTTCATGTGACAACTTCTTATCATAGGTTCATGGATATATTCTGATCCAGATGGATCTCGGTGGCCATCCACCTTTATCACTGAATCACCATCTTGAGCCTATGGTTTTGATAAACCATTATACTCAACCTTTTGATGGGGAATGGAATGTAATGTCATCTTCATTTGTTAATTACAGACATCATGTAATTATTTCCTAGTGGTTTTATGTACATGCCTACAGCATAGCGTTAATGCATCGGATCCCATTAGAACTCCACAGTTAAGAGTGCTCGGGCTAGAGTAGTACCGGGATGTCACCCAGGAAGTCCTAATATTTTACATGCCTATGGAATTTTATAAACTTAGTCCAATTTATCCCACATGCATCATGGGAATTGTTCTCCTCTCACTCTCTCATATATAATTGAGGTGAAGGAGGCCCTTTAAGCATGCAATGGAGTGTGATGTAAAGTTTCTTGTGAATGAAGTGTAGCCAACATCTCTTTCTTTTTAGAGATAAGCTACCCCATTTTTCCAATTTGTGTTCTACAATGTTTTTCTATCTTATTCAATAATAGAAGTTGGGTTTCACTATATTTATGTGTTCTCTTCTCTATTTTTGTGTATTTCATTGTTATATCTCGGTTATATTTCTTCCTTCATGTCATTCTCAAAATAATCTGGATCAGTGGTATAAGAGCAGTCTACTCCTTGTCATTTCTCAGAACAGGTCCCCGATGAGGTCAGGGTATAGATATTTGGGTCTCGAGCAAGTTTCTCCTGAGGACAACCACTCTCGCTAGCCCAAGCGACCTCCCATGGCAGAAGAAAACAGAGATGACAGAGCAGGAGATCCTTTCAGGACATTGCTCGAGGAAGCCCTTGTGCAACAAAGGAATGAGATGATGGAAAACTTCAATCAGATCCTTTAAAGACTATCGATGGCAGCAACCAAGGCATCTTCAACAAGCAACCATTTCACAAGTGCAACACCCTTCAAGGTACAAGTCAATTTTGATATCCAAAAAAATTTTGACAATGAAAAGACCACCTTCGCACTCTTTAAATCCCTTCCCCATGTCCGAGCTTAGGTGGAAGGTTACTGGGAGAGGTACATCACAGATGAATCTACACTATTTGGGAGAGAACCCACTTGGGCAGCCTTTGTAGATTCCATAAAGGAGGATTTCTACCCTGCCGGAAACTATGATGACCAATACATGAGATGGACAACTCTACGTCAGAAAGGAGACCAGACGGTGCCGGAGTACACCAACATCTTTCATACCTTGTGCTCAAAGTTGGGTATCAAAGACTCCAAATGGCACATGGTCTTGAAGTACCGCAGTGGCCTACACAAGTACATCCAAATAGAGATGGATTTCTTGGACATCTCCTCATTGGGAGTTTCATATCGATATGTAGTCAAAATTGAGCAAAAATTCTAGCAGCAAAGTAACTGGGAAAAGCATGGACAGAGAAAGGAAGTCCAACCTCAAGAGATCCAGTCCATATGCAGGAAAATAAGGATAACAACAAGTATAAGAAAGACACTGGAAAGTGGTGTGAGTTCCACAACAGCCCTTGGCACAACACTGATGAATGTCGCTCAATACAGTCATTGGTGACCAAGCTCAAAGACAAAGATTCGAACCTCGACTTGGACCCTGATTCAAAAAATAATAAAAGGATACATATCATTGATGCAGAACCCACTGCTACTATCACAACTGCAACAAACCAACCAGAAGAGGATCCTGAGGAGGGGGAAGGACTCTTCCATTCACAAATGTGGGTGAAGGGGACCCCACTGCATTTTATTGTTGATAGAGGTAGCCAGAATAAAATCATCTTAGCAGAGGTTGTCAAGTAGTTGAATTTTCCAACAACACCACACCCACAACCATACAACATCGAGTGGCTTCTCCAGGGTCAAGATCTTTGTGTCAGCCATCAGTGTCGCCTGTCCTACGACATCAAGCCCTTCAAGGATGAGGTAGTGTATGATGTTGCCCCATGGGAAGTTTGTGATGTTATATTAGTCCAACCATATATGTAGAGGCATCATGTCGTTTATGAGTCTCGACCCTATAGCATCATTGTTACTCTGGGGGGTCAGCTATACCAGATACCAGAGGTAGTTATGACTATTGTCCCACCAAAACAATGCCACAATTTAAACTCTCATACTACAAAGTTTAGCCTCTTCACAATCTGATCAAAAGGTGAACAGAAGGACAATGCAACCACTGCAGCCTCAGCCCAAGACCTTTCTATCCAGTAGAATCAGATCGACAAGATTGTAGAAGAGTACCAAGATGTTCTTGTTGCACCTACAGGGGTGCCTCCACACTACCCAATCAAGCAAGTTTATAACATCACCCTTCATACTCTTCATGTTGCATCTTCATCGACAGATTCCTCCCACACTCATGTAGATCATGTAGCTAGATTGGTTGAATGAATCCAACCCCTCCAGCAATAGGTTCATGACAGCCTTCAACAAGCTAAGCAGGATAACTTCTTCAGCAAGGCAAGCAACGCACCAAGCTTCATATTTAGCGGAAGTCTCCTTGTCTCCCAAGGGAACTTGACACAATGGGGACCATTGCTTCCTAAGGGGGGAGGAATGATCCAGATGGATCTGGTAGCCATCCACCTTTTTCACTGGATCACCATATTGAGCCTGTGGTTTTGATAAACCATGATATTCATCCTTTTGATGGGGAATGGAATGTAATGTCATCTTCATTTGTTAATTACAGACATCATGTAATGATTTTCTAGTGGTCTTATGTACATGCCTATAGCATAACGTTAATGCACCGGATCCCATTAGAACTCCACAGTTAAGCGCGCTCAGGCTAGAGTAGTACTAGGATGGGTGACCACCAGAGAATTCCTAGTATTTTACATGCCTATGGCATTTTATAAACTTAGTCCAATTTATCCCACATGCATCATGGGAATTGTTCTCCTCTCACTCTCTCATATATAATTGAGGTGAAAGAGGCCCTTTAAGCATGCAATGGAGTGTGATGTAAAGCTTCTTGTGAATGAAGCGTAGACAACATCTCTTTCTTTTTAGAGATAAGCTACCCCATTTTTCCAGTTTGTGTTCTACAATGTTTTTCTATCTTATTCAGTAATAGAAGTTGGGTTTCATTGTATTTATGTGTTCTCTTCTATATTTTTTTGTATTTCATTGTTATATCTCAGTTATATTGTTTCCTTCATGTCATTTTCAAAATAATCCGGATCATATTCAACAAGAGAAGGTCATTGTTTCTATTAACCCTAGTTATAAACATAATTTCATCAATGTTAATTTGAACAAAAGATTGCAAGTTTCCTCAAAGAATATGCAAATAACACAGGATGAGGGTGAAAGTGTTCAATTTTTTTAAGATTTGAAGATTACCATACATAACTATGTAATGCATTTATAATGTTATGCTATATATATGGATTATATGGACATTGTTTTGGGATATCCTTGGATGGAGTCATTTGGTTTAATTAATATAAATGTGCAAAAGAAGTTTATGAAGATTTGGTACAAAAAAAATGCGATCACACTACATGATATGTCTCTTAGTAAACAAGAAGGGCATGTTATCGCACAATCTGTAGCTTCGGAAAATCCCAACCCAATCCACGGATGTGTGGCAACTACATGCATACCTACCCATTATCACCTTACATAGACACTCCCCTCGCTTTAGTGATGATAAATCACCACAAGGGGGGGAATATCAATGACCTTAGGGGGATTGAGATGGAAAGTGAGATGATGATGATGAACACCCCTATAGGTCAAGTTTGGAGAAGATGGAAGGCTTGAGGATGAGTCTTGTGAAAGGATAAATGGTCACCAAGTGTTGAATACCTGCACAACAATGTTAGCCCTGCCCGGAACAAGAAAAATGATAGATATACAAGTCTTAAACCAAAGGGGATCAAGCAAGAACCTTTGCTGTCCCAAATTGTAGTAGTATGGAAATATATATATCAGCAACAAATGATAACAATAACTACAAATTTAACCATTCAAAATCTAGTATAAGCTATCAGAAATAAATCTAACAATGACTAGTCAAACTTCCAATGTTTAGAGCAAGACTTTGATGGCATTAAGGGTTGTTTATTAAGAGTTATCAGCAAGTTATTATAACATCCAAGTGGTTGTAGCGGATAATTTCTGCAACAACAAAATCTAGCCACATAAATCAGCAAGTAAGCCACCCAAAAATTATCCAATAACTAGTAGAACATTTATCAAGTTATGAGTGAATTTCAGCGATAGATTAGATAGAAATAGATTATCTAAGAGTGATTTTGCAACATCCCTAATGGTTGTAGCATTAGTTTATAACAACAAAGAGAATCACTTGGCTAAAGAAGATTCCCTTATTCCACAAACACGCTTATAACATGTAGAATCAATTCCAACTAAGACAAATGCAATATCTCAACAATTCATGTATACCAATGCAATGATTTTATATCTCCAATGCAAACTAGATTAGTGCCTTATCAATTGAGTTAATGGAGTCTCTTGTGTAAGAACTAGGGTTTGTTACTTTTCTAGGGGTTTAAGCCTTTTTACTCCCTAGAGCAAACCTAGCAAGGTAAATCTAGGAGGGTGTAAGCATTTTTACTCCTCCTAGCAACCTTTGCAAAATAGCTTATCCAAGACAATAGTGATAGATTTTAGTGGAGGGTGTATGCCTTTATACTCCTCCAAGACTTTAAAAAAAATAACCTTGCAACCAAGAAAGGAACAACACAAAGCATAAATTCCTTACCTAGTCCAAGAAACAACAAGATAAACCCTTCTTTACCAAGATTATTCCATCACAAGAGCAAGAACAAAGAATCCAAAAGATAGTGCCCAGCTTATTCCTCCAACGGACAAGTAGTATCATCCACAAAGCATAAAAGAGAGAGAGATGCAATTTTCCCAAGTAAGGCGAAAATTTTAGCCAACAATATGTAATTCTCAAGTGAGTTATGTATAAAATGAAAGTGGCAAGGCCTTTATTTATACAAGACCTTGTAAAACCAATTTGTCCACATACTTAGGGTAAAACAAAAATTAGGGAGGACGACTTCCTCAATTTTCCCCTTTACAAATTAGAATTCAAATTTACCAATGATGATGCCATACCCCTTAGGGGTGACATTTTGGCATAACAAGCAAGACATTGAGGTTCTTGAGGGAGACATTGGTCCTCCAAAGGCCATATCTTCATGTGCAAGAGTCTTCCTTCCTCAATATGTGCTAAGTCATCATCAAACCACCCAACACCACCAAACCCTAGCCCTCCAAGTATGACGTCATGCCCTAGGAGATGACATTTTTAGCCTCCAAGGCCAAACGTTGGGAGAGGGGGGGCTAGTATCCTTCTCCAAGGTGTCCTCTCATGCCTCCAAAGGAAACATTCATCTTCCATGTGTCCAAATAAAAGGGGGTGCATCATCCAACCCGTGGGCTTCATGCCCCAAATGAAGGTCCAAGTGACCATGTGCCTTCATGATCAAACTTTCACCTGTCAAGGTCCTGCAAAGAAAAACAGGTACGCATTTCAAGGGTCCACAAGTCATAATATCATGCCAAGTAAGCCATATATAATAAAATAACCACCCGAACATGTGCATCAAACCCTCCCTTTTCAAAATAGACAAATGCTCAAAGACCTTATACAATTTGCCAAATTTAGATATGGGAGAGGTGTAGTAATGCCCTATTGGGTGAACCAATTCCTCACGTAGGGGATGTTCCCAATGAGAATCCTTTCTAAATCGTGTAGTGAAGGTGAGGTGGGTGGAGTTAGACTTCTAGGTATGGGGTTTCATGACATACAAGGGCTCGTATTGTCTCATTTATGGGCGCCTTTGTTGAGGGCTAGCCACATCCTTTTCCTCCTTTTGTTTTTAAGGCATATTTTTTCAAACCCTTTGTTAGCCATTTACTTTGCATGTGTCACCAAGTTGAATACAATAAGGGGCACTAAAAAGGAAATGCATAGCCCACATATGCTCTACCTTGGTTCACATGCCTTTACAAGTTGAAGACAATAAGGGGCACTAAAAA
>ML818934.1:0-35791 GCA_009831015.1 Picea engelmannii | reverse complement strand
AAACCCTTTGTTAGCCATTTACTTTGCATGTGTCACCAAGTTGAATACAATAAGGGGCACTAAAAAGGAAATGCATAGCCCACATATGCTCTACCTTGGTTCACATGCCTTTACAAGTTGAAGACAATAAGGGGCACTAAAAAGTAAATGCATAGCCCACAAACGCTCTACCTTGGAAAGTTTCAGTAATTGATTAATTACTTATTTTATGGATCCCTTACTTTTTTTAGAATCGTTTCATTGCTCTCGGGATCCCAGGGTGAGCCTTTATTGCATTATGTTTTTTGCTAGGGAACCTTTGAGTCTAATGTCACATTCTTCCCATGAAATGAGGTGCATGCCCTTCTTGAGTCAATAATATTGAAAAATTAAAAGCTTAGGATATGGAGGGGAAGAACTGATGGAAGGTGGCATGTATGAGCGGGAACAGTACGATGTTCCTTCAAGGAGCCCCCCTAGTAGCAACCCTTTCCCCAAGGGTGGCCACTTACTTGTAAACCATGACACTCACCAAGGTGAAATAGGGAAAAAGGTATAATTTCCAAGAAAAAAATTTCAAAATCAAGAAAGGACCCTTGGAAACATGTTCAAATGCTTCAAATATTAAAGTGACACTCACCATAATACCAGACTTGTTACCTCAGGGAGAAAGACCTTTTGTCCTTTGTGGGCCAAGTTGGGTGTGGTGGATGTTGTTGCCATCGATCGAATGGTGATGTGTGGTATTAAAGGGGCCCTTGCCTACTCATTTTCCTCTTGGTACTCCAAGTATGCTACCTGAGGGCCTCGAGACATCATCTCCTTAGTTGTCCCTAGAAATGGGGAATAACATCTGGCTCCTACTTGGGGACATGTACTCATTGTAGAGTACATGAGAACCACAACATATCCTGATAAGACATGTGCCTACACACACTAAAACAAATAAACTATTCGATATCGAGTGTGGCTTGCTCACCCCTTATCCATATGATCAAAAATCCAAAATTTCAACTAATCTTCAAAAAATAATTTTATATTTTTTCAAAAAATTCTAAACTAACATATAATATGATGAGAGCAAATGATGCAAATAAATTGTGCAATAATGCAAGCAGAGAAAAATGAAAATTGAGATATGTCATGCAAACATAAGTAGATGCAACTAAACTATCATGAACAAGCAAATCCAGATGCAAGGGAAAGCAGATGACATACCTACTTACCTGGGGCCTAGGCCCTAAAGAAGTCAGGTTCCTTCTGGAAAATAAAGTTTGAGGAGAGATCCATTTACTGGTAATGGAATCTTCCTTCCTTTGTTGGTGGACAAATAGAAAGAACCATACCCAGATTTTTCTTTAATCTTATGTGTTCCTGGCCACAACCCGTCAAACTTTTGATGTTGTTGCACCCTTCATTTTTGGGAAAGAATTGCGCAAGTTTTGATTAAGCATGATTTGCGCAAACTTCATCAGAGGCTGAAAGAAAAGAATAACAGAAAGAAGTTGTGGGAGCTAGCACAACACCAGCTAAGCAACAAATAATTGCAATAGAACAAGAAAGCGAGCAAGTTGAACAGAAAGACATAAATCAGCTATATATAGGGTTGAAGATAATTGTAAGAGGGTTGGAGTCGAGTTGGTATATCAGGTTGTTGTTATTGTTCAACCAATCCGTCAGTTCGTTAAGAGTCGAGTTGATGTATTGGGTTGTTATCATGTTTATCAGAGTCATCCAAGGTTTTGGGATTAGCTATTGAAACTCGATGTAAGAGACAACCTAGAGTCTGTACTAAACATCTGTATGTAGTTCTAAGTCTGTAATGAAGGAAAGATCTGGAAGCTAATATGAAGGAGAAACAAATTTTCAAAATATGATGTGTCTTTGTATGTTACTTACGCATTACATTGTTCCTTTATGGTTTAGTTCTGTCTAATCGTTCTATGGTTAATCGTTGTTCATAACGTAAGTAGGTTCGATTCCTGCGGTTAGATATTCCAGATCTTATGTTGCCTCTTGCGCAAGAACAGGGATGAGTTCCAAACGATCTATGGATCCTCCTTAATATTTTCCCTGCCCTTCCCTATCTATTTGTCTCAGCAGCGCTTCGGGTGAGACTTCTTCTCTTTGGAGGAGATGAAAATGCCAGCGCTCTAGAATACACAGTACCTTTTATTGGTAACCTGAGAAGGACCCTGGTCTGACCAAATTCACACCAACAAAATGGTTCCATTGTCGGGACCTGTATTAAAAGGGAACCTGTATGAAGAATGTTATCGCTGATCCATAGATCTGGCATTGAGCAATGGTGGGAAAGAAATTGTAATGCCTTCATATGGAAAGTGGAACTAAGAAGAAAATCGGTGGGAACTACTCGGGAAGCAATCTTTTACTCAGAAAGATCAAGCGACCAGTACGAGATTTTCTGGGTTAAATTCCTGGAATAATTTTTTTCACTGGATCAAGAAGCTCCAGAGTTCTAGGGATGGGTCAAGAAGATATGCGTGTGGGATACCGACAAGTTAGCAACGCTCCAGAGGTTGGATTTCCCAGTCATGCGGGCCATAAATTTATGGGTTACTACCACGATAGAAGGATACATAATTGAATTTGCAGCTGAGAACCACCAGTCTTTCTCATAGGCAAAAGAAATTTTCAAGAAAGCCGCAAAAGGAAGAATTTTAAGAGAGATACGCCTGTGGATTAAAGCCTTCTTGGTGGAGGAAGGTGTTGGAGCCACCCTTGTTTTTCACCTCACGAAATTTTCATTTTTTGATAATTGAGATTTAAAGTTGCTTTTCTTCCTCTTCCGAAATCTTAAAACTCTGGAAATCTTGTTGTCTAAACAAAAATGCTTTTCCCTCTTTCAAAACAGAACCATTCTCGCAAATACGTTCGCTCTTTTGTTTTGTTTCGGGGTCTCGCAAGGCGGACACTTTAATTTTTGAATTCACAAGTCCCGAGTCGCGAAACTGCGAACTCGATTTTAATTTTCGCCCAAGGCATTAACTAGGGTAAAACCTTTAACCCATGATTAGACGTCGTCGGGATTTCGCGTCGCGGCATGCGTCAAACCCAAGTTTTTGTTCTTACAGCCCCGATATCCGAGAACACGATAACCCTGTAATAACCTTGGTCAGAAGTTAAAGATTAAAAAACTAACCATGGTTAAATTTAGTTCTCGGCGCTTCGCCACTCGGTACTTCCTGTCATAAAGATAAGTCGCCTAAAACCCTGACTCACGAGGTTGCGAGATGATTATAGCAAGATTAATTAATAACCTAATCTAAGATTTCCTTCCCTTAATTCAAGCCTTAATTATCGCCACATCGCGATATCGCGACTCGGCATATCATTCTCCCAAAAGTTTGTCTTCGAATTCCCGAATCGCGATATGGCGATTAAGTTAATTATATGATTAAGGATGCGCCAAATCACGATTTTCGTTAATTACATTAAAATCGGCACTCGCAGTCTCGCGAGTTGAAGAGTCAAAATATGAAAAGGAGATTCACGATACAGCGAAAGACGAGAAGATTCTTTAAGTCGTTAAGATTTGTAATTTTAAAATTAAACGAGATCTGTCCCGCGCATCGAGGTTGGCACTCTTCACAAGGTATTTACTTTCTCTCCATAACCCGACTGCCTGTCAAGCCGCCAAACATTGATGACATTAATGAAGAATTAGGGTAAATCCTCGAATAAATAAGATCAGATTTATACAATAAATTTGATTTTATTTGCGATTTGACAGAGTTATTTCAAAGGTATAGGATTTTCAAATATATACGAGAGTTTCATTCTATTTTTAACATTTCTCATAAGCGCACAGAGCTCACCTCTCTCAGAGGGAACTCATTTACGCATGTATACACAGGTCTATTACAGAAGAGCGAAAAAGCAAGCGTCAGCCATGGCTCCAAGGAGAGCAGCAAAAACGAATGTCGAGGTTGCAGCGCAGGGTCCAGACAACGTCTCAGATACTTCGCCTCAGACTGGCGGCTCAGTACCCACCTGGTCGTTTGTTTCAGACATTCTGCAAACCGAGTTGGTTAACTACTCAGACTCCGATGATAATGAATTTGAAAAGGATGATTTGAACACCAAATATAAGACAATTGTTCAGTCGGGGATGCACCTGGTTGCAACCAGACCTCGGTTGCTCCTATACTACGACATGATCCGATGGGCATTGGATCACGTCGACTTACCCACCAGAACCATCATAAATGACCGACGAAACACAGTCGGGACTTTCAGACCAGAGCATATCCAGTCTATGTATAAGCTACCAGACTGGGTGGCAAATTTGGTCCCTGTCAGAAAAAAGAACGGAGAAATCAGACTGTGTGTAGATTTCCGGAACTTGAACAGGTCCTCTCTTAAAGATAATTATCCACTTCCTAAAATGGATCACATCCTGGAAAGGGTAGTTGGAGCAAATCGAATGTCTATGATAGATGGGTTTTCTGGATACAACCAAATCGCCATGAACGAGCAAGACAGGGAAAAAACCGCTTTCACCACACCATGGGGTACGTTCATGTATGATAAAATGCCTTTTGGTTTGATGAATGTAGGCGCTACCTTCCAGTGCACCATGGACATCGCTTTCATCGGAGAAAGAGACAAGTTCGTAGTAATCTACCTGGACGATTTGACGGTTTTTTCTAAAACCGATGAAGAACATTTGATCCATTTAAAATAGACTTTCGAAAAATGCCGCAGGTATGGTCTGTCTTTGAACCCAAAGAAATCACATTTCGCTATGCAGGAAGGTAAGCTTCTGGGGCATATCGTATTTAAAGATGGGATCAAGATTGATCCTAAAAGGGTTGAAGCGATACAAACTATTAGGATTCCTAGGAATGTAAAAGAAATTCAATCTTTCTTAGGAACAATAAATTTTTTACGAAGGTTTATACCAAATTTCGCTGAGATTGTCAAATTGATCACAGGAATGCTGAAGAAAGATAGCAGAGTAAATTGGACGACCGAGGCTAAAGCGTCGTTCGAGCATATTAAAAAATTCATCAGCGAAGCACCTGTGTTAACAAGCCCAGATTTCTTGAAAGATTTCCTCATCTTCTCATTCGCTTCTCAACATACTATCGCCGCGGTGTTGCTGCAAAAAGATGATGAAGGCTTTGAACGCCTGATCGCATTTTTTAGCAAAAGCCTTAGAGACGCCGAGCTAAAATATGATATAATAGAAAAACAGGCGTACGCAATGGTGAAAGCGCTAAAAGCATTCAGAACTTACGTTTTGCATTCAAAAATTATCGCGTACGTACCAACCAGTGCTGTCAAGGATATATTGGTACAACCTGACAGTGACGGAAAACGAGGGCGCTGGCTCGCTAAGATACAAGAATTTGACCTGGAAATCAAGCCTACTAAATTGATAAAAGGAAAGGGTCTGGCCAAACTCTTGGCTGAGTCAAACCTTAGAGCTCTTGACATCAATTGCCTACAAGGAGAAGATGGAGACACAGGTTTGCAAGAACCAGATGACCAAACATATCAAAGCAAGGTTGAAGAAAAAATCATATCGTCAGGCTGGTATAAGGATATAGTCTTCTACTTGTTAAACCTGAAATGTCCAGATGGACTAACACCAGCCAAATACAGAACTTTAAAACTCCATGCCGTAAAATATTGCATCTCCGAAAATCAACTATACTGGAAGGATCCACTCGGGTTTTTACTGGTCTGTCTGGTTGAGTCGGAAACTCCGCGAGTTATAGAAGAGTTTCATGAAGGAATCTGCGGGGGACACCACGCATGGAGAGCCACTGCCTACAAGATCCTGAGGGCCGGATACTATTGGCCGGAACTATTTTCAGACGTTAATGCTAAAGTACGTGCCTGTTACTCGTGTCAAATATTTGCTGGTAAGCAAAAACTCCCTGCGCTACCACTCGTTCCAGTCAAAACTGAAGCCCCGTTTCAACAATGGGGATTAGACTTCATAGGAGAAATTAATCCCAATTCCAGTGCTCAGCATAAGTGGATCTTAACAGCCACAGATTATTTTACAAAGTGGGTAGAAGCAATTCCAACTAAAAGGGCAACAGACTCGGTGGTGATTGACTTCTTGGAAGATAACATCTTGTCAAGATTCGGGTGTCCCCGAAAGATCGTTACCGACAACACCCAGGCTTTTAAGTCCATGGCTATGATCGACTTCTGCCAAAAGTACAGTATCATTCTTGGCCATTCCACTGCTTATTACCCTCAGGGAAATGGGCTGGCCGAATCATCTAATAAGAGCCTAGTAAATGTAATCAAAAAAGTACTGAACGAAAACAAGAGGTCCTGGCATGTACATCTGAAGCACGCACTTTGGGCAAACTGCATCAATACTAAAAGGTCTATCGGCATTTCACCGTTTCAGATGGTATATGGGACCGAGGTGGTTCTGCCTATAAATTTAGCATTGCCAATAATGAAATTATGGCAGGATCAAAACGAAGAGCCCAATCATGTGACCAGGAGAATTAACCAATTGATTGAGGTTCAACAGCTCAGAGTGGAGGTTGATGAGAAAATGCAAAAATACCAGGACGATATGAAAGCATTGTTCGATCTTAAGGCAAAGGACAGAGAGTTACTCCCAGGTGACTTGGTGCTAAGGTGGGATGCGAGAAGGGAGGAAGCCGTGAAACATGGCAAATTTGACCACCTTTGGTATGGACCATTCAGAATCTCGGCTCCAGAAGGAAAAAATTCCTTTCTTCTGGAAAATATTGATGGGAAAGTTCTCAGCGCCCCTGTCAACGGACGATATCTAAAGCACTACATGACGTAACAGTCGTCGGATAAAAAAGAAATAAAATAAAATAAAAAATTTATATGTATATAGTTGTAAATAAATAGATTTTATTATGAGTTTTTGTACATATTTATGTTTTTTTGTTCAGAGATTTATTTTCAAATTTTAGTTTTCGTTCTTAAATTTTCAACACATTTTCAAATCAGATTTGTATTCATTTTTGCAGGATTCCAGCCTCAGACGAAGCTAACAAGAAAAAATAATGTGCAGGCCGGTGTAGATAATGGAACAACATAAATCAGGTGATACATAAGATAATTCATAGTCCATGAGGAAATTGAAAAGACAGAGGTGAGTTTTCTCAATACATAGGTCATGAAAGGTTGTTTAAGCAATATGAGGTAGTATTGTTCAAATTGCAATATAAAAGTTTAGATAACAGGATTATCTTTGGCTTTGATCTCCAAACTAAATTTGAATGAATATGTTAAACCAAAAGCAGTCAGTCATAATTTTTGTTCCCGAATGCATTCGAAAACTAGTCCAGAACTGTTGTGACCATTTTTATATTAAACCATTTAATTGTTGCCTTGATTTCTGTCTATATTTGGGCCTAACTTTTATTGAGTCACTATCTTCCCAAACCTTTAGGAAGGGATAAAGATTTTTCGTTTCAAACCTCAGGGATTCCTAAGCAGATCTTAACAAGAAAGCTGGTCTTCACAACTTCTTGATCCTCTGCTAAGCGAAGGAACGTTTATAACGATCCTAACTTTCTTAGGTTTTTCAATAGCATCTGAAAAAACAAAGCTTGCTCGAACAGGATGTTCCTTAAAATTTTTATTTTTCTCCCTTATCTCCTTAAGAACTAAAGGTCTTGTGAGGGTCAAAGGAAGGTTGATACCGAGTAATCAAAATAATTTGACAGACCTCTGATAAAAAAATTTACACAGATCTCAGCCCTGATATAAACTGATTGCTCCCATCTTCGTGTTTTAAAAGTAAATACTGAGACAGGTGGTGAAAGGAAATTCAGAAATGATTGCCCCCACCTAGTCCATTAAGACGATGAAAGGAAATTCAGAAAGGATTGCCCTCGTCTTAGCGTTTAAACGCATAAATATTTTCCGAAGTGGTGAAAAGAAATTCAGTGAAAAAGGGTCAGACAACTTCACCGGGGTACTGAACAGGCTCGCTGGCAGTGAAGCAATGTCTGAGAGATCTGTAAGGCTGTTATACATAAACATCAATCTACTCTGGTAATCAACGCTTCCTGAAAACCTGACCATTTCCCCAAATTCCGACGAGACTTCCCTATTTTAGATTATATAATATCATTCTTTTGATGCAAGCTAAGAATCACAAGACCTGTTGAATATCCTAGGAGCGTTACGACTGTCATAAAGCGTTCCCCAAACTTAGTAGCGAGAAAGGGAGAATTGTGAGAATGATTTCAGCTGTGTCTAGTAAGGGTATCTCAGTTCGGAAAAAAAATTCTGGGGTTCCAAGCGAAATTTCTCTCCCCTTCTATCTTTTTCCTTAATTTTTCTATTGATATTAGCCTATGACTCCATTTACCCAATTTTGGCACATGGTCTACTGTTCTTCCCACCTCACAGGGAAGCGGGATCCCTAGTTGGAGCCTATGTTGGAGCCACCCTTGTTTTTCACCTCACGAAATTTTCAATTTTTGATACTTGAGATCTAAAGTTGCTTTTCTTCCTCTTCCGAAATCTTAAAACTCTGGAAATCTTGTTGTCTAAACAAAAATGTTTTTCCCGCTTTCAAAACAGAACCATTCTCGCAAATACGTTCACTCTTTTGTTTTGTTTCGGGGTCTCGCAAGGTGGACACTTTAATTTTTGAATTCACAAGTCCCGAGTCACGAAACTGCGAACTCGATTTTAATTTTCGCCCAAGGCATTAACTAGGGTAAAACCTTTAACCCATGATTAGACGTCGTCGGGATTTCGCGCCGCGACATGCGTCAAACCCAAGTTTTTGTTCTTACAGCCCCGACATCCGAGAACATGATAACCCTGTAATAACCTTGGTCAGAAGTTAAAGATTAAAAAACTAACCATGGTTAAATTTAGTTCTCGGCGCTTCGCCACTCGGTACTTCCTGTCATAAAGATAAGTCGCCTAAAACCCCGACTCACGAGGTTGCGAGATGATTATAGCAAGATTAATTAATAACCTAATCTAAGATTTCCTTCCCTTAATTCGAGCCTTAATTATCGCGACTCGGCATATCATTCTCCCAAAAGTTTGTCTTCGAATTCCCGAATCGCGATATGGTGATTAAGTTAATTATATGATTAAGGATGCGCCAAATCACGATTGCCGTTAATTACGTTAAAATCAGCACTCGCAATCTCGCGAGTTGAAGAGTCAAAATATGAAAAGGAGATTCACGATACAGCGAAAGACGAGAAGATTCTTTAAGTCGTTAAGATTTGTAATTTTAAAATTAAACGAGATCCATCCCACGCATCGAGGTTGGCACTCTTCACGAGGTATTTACTTGCTCTCCATAACTCGACTGCCTGTCAAGCCGCCGAACATTGATGACATTAATGAAGAATTAGGGTAAATCCTCGAATAAATAAGATCGGATTTATACAATAAATTTGATTTTATTTGTGATTTGACAAAGTTATTTCAAAGGTACAGGATTTTCAAATATATACAAGAGTTTCATTCTATTTTTAACATTTCTCATAAGCGCACAGAGCTCACCTTTCTTAGAGGGAACTCATTTCCACATGTATACACAGGTCTATTGCAGAAGAGCGAAAAAGCAAGCGTCAGCCATGGCTCCAAGGAGAGCAGCGAAAACGAATGTCGAGGTTGCAGCGCAGGGTCCAGACAACGTCTCAGATACTTCGCCTCGGACTGGCGGCTCAGTACCCACCTGGTCGTTTGTTTCAGACATTCTGCAAACCGAGTTGGTTAACTACTCAGACTCCGATGATAATGAATTTGAAAAGGATGATCTGATGGGCATTGGATCACGTTGACTTACCCACCAGAACCATCATAAATGACCGACGGAACACGGTCGGGACTTTCAGACCAGAGCATATCCAGTCTATGTATAATCTACCAGCGACTTCTGAATATATATATGGAAATGAATTCCTGCAGGAATTCAAAAAGAAGGAGTGCGAAGAATATGATAAAACCATGTCTGGTTTGATAAAAGAGTGGGTTTCGCGCTCCGCAACATTCAGAGCGAATGACAAGGGCGTGTATTCAATTTCTTCACTGGAGCCACAGTATATGTATGTGGCGATGATGACGTGTCGACTTTTCGGCAGTGAGGATACCGCGCATTTTTACATCCGGTGGGTACCTCTCATCTTTCGGGTAGCAGAAGGTTGCTCATTTAATTGGGCGAAGATGCTCTCCAATAGTTTGTTCGACAGGGTCACAGAGTACCAGGAGAAAAAAGCAGCTGGGAGACCATCCGGATTCTTCATGTCCACGTATATCATGGACGCAATATGCTCCATGACACCTTTTCCTTTGATGAATTGGGCTTGGAGTCCAACCGAAGAAAAAACTATGCATGAGTATCACAACAAGCTGTGGGAAAATAATGCAAATAAGTTTATTTATGAGATTTTCAACTGGGTGATGGTGCCCCTGCACATCGCCATTTTTGGTCTTTCGCCACCCCGCATCTCGGATAGCATTGCTACGAACCTGAGCAATATCGCGGACTGGTATGTAGAAGAAGAATTCTCCTATTTTAGAGTTTTCGGAGCTGTTGTTCCTCCTCTGGCACTCCCACAATTTATCCCCGACAAACTGGCATGTCGTGAGATTGCTCAACAAACAGTGATCGGCGGCATAAGCAAAGAACTAAAAGCATCAGCGAAGAAGGTATGGTCGTTTTTCCCTGTTCGGTTAAATTCCTATTCCTTATTAGATTTTGGACATGCTAAAGCTGAGGCTGCAACCTTAGAAGGCTTGAATTTGGCCTATATTGAGTATAAAAGGCATCATCCACAGAGGATTGTAAGCACCCATTTGGGAAATTGTGGATTAAAGAGGTTCGAACATGAGTGTTCACCTTCGGATGATGTTTTCCAAGGGGCGAGGTCCTATGCGGAAGTACAATTTTGAATCAGATCTCTGGCACCCGAAGACAGGGATTCTGTTTTAAAATTTCAGGAGCATAGGAAAAGATGCCTCCCCATTGTGCTGGGAGGTTTGGGACTTTCCAAGGATAAAGAAAAAGAGGCCGAAATTTCTGAGGGGCAAACTTCTAATCCCGAAAAACGTCAGGAAGGGGAGCAGGAGAAGAATCCTGAGCAGGAGAAGAATCCTGAGTAGGAGAAGAGTCCTGAACAAGAGAAGAGTCTCGAAAAGGGGAAGAGTCCCGAGCAGGAAAAGAGTCCCGAGTAGGAGAAGAATCCTGAACAGGAGAAGAGTCCCGGACAGGGGAAGAATCCCGAAACAGAAAAAGGGACAACTGACCCACCCAAGGAACATGGTCCAGAGGTGGAAGTGAAAAACACCGACCCGCCCGAAACTCAGAATCCAGAGACAGGGACAGAGACGAAGACCCCCGATCCTCCGAAAGAGCAGGACTCACTCGTCACACCAGGAAAGGCGGCGAAGCAGATCGGACAACCCATCACCTCTGTCACACCCTTGCAGTCGGCACAGGGAGACGTTAGCGAGGGATGGATATTTGGTGAAGAACTAAGACCTATAAGGGCAGAAGAACTCCCCCCTAATGAGTTCTTTTTTGAAAGAAAGAGAAAAGTTGTAGTAAAGCGGGAATTTTATCAAGAAGGAGAGTCCACTGTTAAAAAATTCGAAGTAATGACAGATGGAAAAAACAAGAAGAATGATGAATTTGCCACAGAAATAGCAGGGACGCTAGGAGCGTATGCGTCAGCGAACCAATTCTCGGTTGCAATGTTGAAAAATCAGCTCAAGAGAAAGAACCGACTGATCAAGACTCTTGAAGCCCTAGTAGCTTCGGCTGCGGAAGACGCTAAGAGTCAAGCGAGTGGAGCAATAGAGTTGGCCCAATTGGCCGAAAAGAAAGAAATCGAAGTCCTCAAAACCAAGCTGGAACAAGCAAATTCAGTAATCCGAGATGGTCGGGTGCAGTCGGTCCAGCAGAGGGATACGATCGCATAGTTGCAGGCTCAATTAGAGGTCGCAGAAAGCAAGGTGATTGACGTCGAGATTGTTAAATCCCGAGCAATCAACATTCGGAGCAAGATCTCTTCTGCTCAACAGAGTCTACTAAACAAAATAGGGGAGTTTCGAAAAGATTGCTTGTTAATGAATCAGATTTCTGAGAATCTGATTGTCAAGGAAAGAAACGCAGAAGCTGCTCGGGTCGTCTTCCAAGAAGCAGTGATAGCTACCAACAACAGATTTTCAGCAAGGACCCCTGAGCTCACCATTGCCGAACAGACTAGGGGTAATATTTTGTTAAAGAATTGGGAGCATGATATTACTTTAAGCAAGGAGCAGGCCCAAAAAGTGACGAATTCACTAGAAGAAACCTTCAAAGTCATAAATGGTGAGTGGTTAGGGATGGAGAGTGGAGGAGACACAGAGACGCTAAGGCAGATGAATATAGAGCAGATCTCCCTCGACATGAAGGAGAAAAATGAGAAAAATTTGATGGAAATCTCTAAGATGGACAGGGTACAAATGGCTCAAATTGATGAACATTTGATTCAACCCAGCGCACAACTCGACACCCTTGATATTGTTGATGCACATATGGAGAATAAACTTCCACAATTAGCCCGAGAGTGTTATTTTTCCAAAGCCATTTGTCAAGCAGATCCGTCACAGCTTGTATCCCAATTCGTTGACATATGTAGGATATGCACTGAGTCTATGCAAAGACAAGCACCTGGCACTTCTTGTAAACGGAGTAGAAGAGATGGAGTGATTTCGCTCCTAACAGCTGCCAAACGGAACCGTCACAACTTGTATCCAGTTTTACGGACAAATGTATCATATGCACCGAGTCATGTAAAGGAAGCACCTGGCACTTTTTGAAAATGGAGTATGTAAGGGCAAATTGGTATAAATAGATCACAAAAAGAAGAACAAAAGGCTGGACTTTTTTGGTACTGATTTGTAAATTGAGTTTTGGCATTAAGAAGTTAATACAAGCAAATTTTGAAGATTCCCGATCCTGTCCCGACTGTATTACAAGTTTGTTTTCTTTATGTTTTATATTTCATTTTGCTCTACTTCTCATAATCGATGTGTAGCGCTATGCTTTAGTACGACCACTACCATAGCGAAGGAATTTCACCTTTTTGTAATTGGTTGTTGTCTTTCCTCTGCACCAGCTATCAGCGGGTGTAAGACCAACTTGCATTTACATAATTTTATGATGGGGTGAGAGTCATGGCATGAGAGAGGGGAAGGGTTCTTTGACAAATGGGGGGGAAACAACAAGAAATGGATTCAAGAGATGAGCAAGCCTTGAAGAGAGCTTCCATAGTTGAGAAGTGGTAACGTGGAAAGATCAAGAAAGTTGCAAGACAATCTGAAACGTTGAGGAGAGAAGGAGGATTGGGAGAAATAGAGGAAAGGCAGATGGAAGAACTGTAGAGGATGAGAAGACAGGAACGATTGGCCAGTCAAAGATTAAACGAGATAATAGCAAGGAGAGCAAGAAGTCTGCAGGATGTGGGACGAGAAGGAGAAAGTGTGGATGTAAGAGAGGCGTAAGTCGCCATGAATCTTGGAGGAGAAAGAGAATATTCAGCCCCGATAACAGGAGAGATCGGGAATCCGGTCGAAGAGATCATCCCAGTGGAAGCTAACGAGACCCCCAAGATCAAAGAAATCTACCCCGAAGCCAGTGACGCCAGCCCCAAATCACCCATACCCCAAGTGCCTTCTATACAAGCAATAAGTTCGACACTACTTTCTCATGCAAATTTTGTTCCAGTACAATTAGCTAACCAGTCACAACCTAGAAGTGCGAGTACAGGGAGGATATTGGTATCCCCTGGTAGATAACAAGTAGGACCGTTAGGGTTCATATTGATAAGAACAACAGGAGCAACAATGGCCAGCCATGCAGGAGCGTCGATTGCCCGATACCCAGAATTTTGGGGTAAGGGAGATGAAGTCGTTGAACAACACGGGTTCTTGTGTGAAGCCATCTGGAGATCCAAAGGGACACTGGATGTGAACAAGTTGGTCAAATTCCAGACTACCTTGAGAGGTCGTGCTGTCAAATGGTACATGAAGATCATTGATCCAAGAGTGCCAAGGACGCAAGGTCAAGCGTTCACACTTGACCAGGTATGGACAAGGTTCATAGCGGAGTTCAAACTAGCTCAGTCAGAACAACAGGCTCTGTCCGAGTTGCACGAGATCCAACAAACGGAAGACGAATCAGCTTGGGAGTATAGCTAGAAGTTCAAAGATGCCATAGGGAGGTTGGCACACCCAATCCATGAAGAACATCAAAGAGAGTGGTACATTCAAGGATTGCTACCCCTGACTCGGATTCGCTAACACAACAATGAATAGCCACGTTAACAGACGCCTTGGAACAAACAATGAAGATTGAATCCATGGCAGGATACCCTGGGAGCTTGAGAGTAACCTAACCCCCAATAGATGCAAATTTAGCAAAACTATAAGGGAAAATATCAGCACTTACAGAAAAGATTTAGGAGCTGACGATACCTAGACCAGGACGACCACAGGTTTGGCGCACTGGATGCTATACGGAAGGTCATTTGGTGACTGAATGTCCCCGAATGAGAGGAATGGGACCTCCTTAGAACCTGATGATAACCCCACCAGGACCTATAGGAGGAGTTGTGCAAGTATCGACGAACCCACCATTGCATCACCCCACCCCATATCACGCTTTCCCAGGAGGACAAGCAACACCAACAATGAAATATTGTGAGATTTGTTGAACCCACGACCATAGACCGAGGCAATGCCCCATCATGTAGAAATATTTGACGGTACCAAACACAGTCCACTATGAGTTATGCACATCTACCATGCATACTACCAATCAATGTAGGGTGTTGGATGCACTTGCAGACAGGCTAGACAGAACAACATTCAGGGTAAATGAGAACCCTCAGGGACTAGGATGAGGTCGAGGAGGTGGAACTGGAGTAGATTTCATGGGAGGAAGAACTGGCGGAAGAGGACAGAGCAGTTGTTATAACTATGATGAACAAGGTCATTTGGCTAGAGATTGTCCTCATCCAAGGCGGCCATGTTGCTCTCACTGCAGAACCAACAGACACGCAACCGAAGACTCCCAGAGCTAATTGCAAAATGGGAAAACAGGGTGTGACAAAGAGGAACTAACCTCATCAATTCAGAGATCAAGAGGATCTTCAAGGGACAATGGCCCAAACTCAATATTGTTACTCGAGGAGGAGCGAATACAAGAGCTGATGTTGATACTCTACCTTGGATTCAGAAAGAAGCACCTAAGGGAGACATGTATGACCCCCTAAAGCAAAAATTGTTCTTTAAAGATGCCATAGAAGTCATCCAGAACATTCCTAGTTGTGAAATGCAAGAGGACCCCCCTCAACCAGTTGTATATTCTAAAGTAGCACCAGTACTTGCTTCACCCCCTGCACCCAGAAACCCCGTAGGCATACCAAGACAACCTAAGCAAACTCAAAATGCAGTTGACCTCTGGTTTCAATTGTTCTCTAACATTCTGGGGAATGATCAACTGACAGAGAAATTGTGTAACGCGTTGTATCTAGTCTTAGGGAATGAAGAAACTTCAGAAGCAAGGATTCGAGATTACCTTCCTCAGAAGAGTACTCAGAGAGTGCAACGAAGAAAAGTAAGATCGGGAAAATAATTCTGACTGATAGCCCAGTTATATGACTTTGAAATTAAAGACATCATGTTGGACCTAGGGTTAGATGTGAACATTCTACCCAAGAAGACCTGGGAAGCCTTGGGAAAGCCTAAACTGACATATTCCCCAATTCAGTTAAGAATGGAAAACCAATACTACATCTTTCCCATAGGAAGACTGGAGAATGTGGAAATCAATGTAGCGGGAGTAAAAATAGTGGTTGACTTTGAAGTCATTGAGATCATGGGAGACAAGGACCCCTACCCTACGCTACTTGGCATCGATTGGGCCTACGACAACTATGAAATAATTGACTTAAAGAAAGACACCATGACTTTTGAAGCTGAGGGAATCAAGGTAGTTCAACCTTTGGACCCATATGTAGGACCTAGGTACACAGAACCAACAAACAATAATATGGAAGGAGAAGACCTAGACCAGTTGTACACCGTAATAGCTGGGACAAGAAACGATTATATAGACCCAACTGTGGATGGAACAGTAAGCTGGTGAAGTATACAGTCAATAGACGAAGATTCAGAACTGGCTTTTGATAGTTGGCAACAAGGTTCGTACGAAAGATTCTCAAGAAGATGCGCAACTGTCAGAATGACTAGATGGATTGGGACTGAGGTTAGGAGACACCCAGTATACGATGGCACCTCAGATCTAGACAACTTTTTTCAGTATATGGGAGAAACTGTGGGAGAAGATCAAAGAATATCGGTACTATATATAGCTTTTCAGAACACCCCTACCAGATGGTGGGCCACGCATAAAGCTGCACTCAGAACTTGGGACGAGGTGAAGCAAGCTATCTAGTACAGGTTCGAGCACAAAGAGTAGCTGAAATCAGAAACACAAATGGATCTCCAAGTTGCGCAACCATTCAGCGGAGAATCAAACCCTAGAATACACATTCAACAGTGCGTGACATAGTGGCAGGTTGCGGAGATACCCTCTCACCTCTGGATTCAGGTATTTCCCCAATCTCTAGGCCCAATCCCGAAATCTTGGTTCATACATGAGGAAACCAGAAGACAGACCAGCGATTGGAAAACATCGACAGCTCAATTTTGCAAATACTTCTCCTTTACAAGTAAGTACCCTGAGCTTGAACTAGTCCTGCAAAAGATTAGAGAACTTGTTTTTACAACCAATCATGATAAGAGATCAGACTTTTTAGTGTGTCCCAAGCATACCCAAGAACTTCAGACTAAACTCTACTTACCCTTGATCGAAAATCCCATAGAATGCTATCAGATTAGAAAAGCTTCAGAAAGCCTAGACAAATTAGAATAACTAAGAAACCTAGCCATCAAAGAGACCGAGGGGAACAAAGAAATCCAAAACACCATACCTAGCCAAACTGATAGCTCCTACAATCACCCATTAAAACTACATAAACTCAACATAGAGACCGAAGAGTAACCCAAAATAGCTTTGGTGGGCAATTATTGGGACGAGCAAACCAGTCAGGAAATACAGAGTTTACTGCGGGAATATGAAGAATTGTTCCCAAAGATTTTTTTAGAATTGAAGGGGATCAAAGGAGTTATGGGAGAAATGAAGATAGAGTTAAAACCAGGATCCAAGCCTGTCAAACATAGGCCATACCGTCTTAACCCGAGAGTAAAAGAGAAAGTTAAAAAGGAGATTGATAAAATGCTAGAAGTCGGTCTCATTTTTCCAGTAGAAGAAGCAGAATGGGTCAGCCCGATAGTCATTCAAAGCAAGAAAGACACTAAGGATATTAGAGTCTATGTGGACTACAAAAGCCTCAACTCTGCCTGTGTGCATGACCTTTTCCCAACACCCTTCACCGATGAGGTCCTAGAAGAGGGTGCATGGAAGGAAGCATACTCATTCACAGATGGATTTTCAGGATACCATCAAGTTAGGATTGCTGAAGAGGACAAGAGGAAAACCACCTTCATTACCGATGGGGATCTTTTGCATACAATGTGATGCCATTTGGTTTAAAGAATGCCTCTGCAATTTTCTTTAGGATTGTAATAGCGGCCTTTGAAGAGTTCATTCACAAGTTCATATAAGTTTATATGGATGATTGGACAATATATAGCATGCTTAAGGAACATGTAGCACTATTAAGGCTAATGTTTGGCAGATGCAGAGAGCTGCAAATCTCATTAAATCTCAGGAAGTGTATCTTCTATGTGCCACACGGAAATCTATTGGGCCACATAGTCTGCTGAGAAGGAGTATTGGTGGACCCAGCTAAAGTTGTGGTCATTATGAATATGCTACCACCTACGAGTGCTAAACAGCCGCACTCCACACTCAGACACATAGGTTACTATCGTAGGTTTATCCGAAGATATGCCAACATTACTGCACCTCTGGAAAACCTCCTCAAAAAGGCCGAAATGTTCCGATGGACTCCCGAGTGCAACAAAGCATTCAAAACACTTAAGGAGAAACTCATCACAGCATCGATTCTGATATTCCCAAACTGGGAGAAGGAATTTCACGTCCATGTGGACGCTTCAGGAATCCCCTTAGGAGCTATCTTAACACAACCAGGAGATGGAGCTATGGATCACCCGATCTACTTTGTGAGTCGAAAGCTATCGCAAGTAGAGCGCAACTACACAATGACAGAATGGGAAGGATTAACAATGATCTATGCTTTACAGAAATTTAGACATTATCTGTTAGGATCTCCTTTTAAATTCTTTACTGGTCATTCAGCATTAAAATACCTAGTTAACAAACCTGTATTGGAAGGAAGAATTTGCAGATGGTTGTTGTTTTTTCAGGAATTTTCCTTTAAAGTCATCATTAAGCCAGGATGATGCAACGTCGGACTCGACCATCTATCTAGACTAGAGTCAAGAGAAAGTGGCGGAGCAAGGGATGACCAGCTCCCAGATGCAGACTTGTTTAGGATTGAGGCCATAGTAGAATATCTAGAGGATATAGCAATCTTTCTCAGTACAGGAGCCTATCCTGAAACATATTCTGCAACCCAGAAACACCATATGGTCATCAGAGCAGCAGATTATCAGTTGATTGTCGGGGAATTGTACAAACTAGGGCTAGACATCATCCTCAGACGATGTGTCCTAGATCATGAAAGGCAGCATATACTCTGGGAATGCAATAGCATAATTGCAGGAGGAAACATAGGAGGAAAGGCAACGACACAGAAAGTTCTACAAGCAGGACTTTGGTGGGCAACACTTTTCAAGGATGCAAAAGCATACGCTAGATCGTGTGATGTTTGTCAACAGGTGGGCAAGTCGTCACGCCGAGATGAATTACCACTACAACCAGTTAGAGCTCTACAGGCATTTGAGAAATGGGCAGTTGAATTCATTGGGCCAATCAACCCCACATCCAAACATTCGAAGGCAAGATACATCATTACCGCAACCAACTACCTTACTCCATGGGTTGAAGCAGTAGTGGTATAGGACTGTTCGATGGATACGGACACCAGGTTCATTTTCGAGAATACCATTACTCGCTTCAGATGTCCCAGGAGCCTAACCAACGATCAGGGAGCTCACTTCATTAGCATCACTATAGCAACACTTACCGTAGAATTTTTGATTCAACATCACAAGAGTAGTCCACCCACAGGCCAACGGAACAGTCGAAGCCTTCAACAAAATCCTGGAAAAGGGAATTACAAAAGTCTATTATGCAAATTGAGAGGATTGGGATGATAGAGTTCCAGCGGTACTATGGGCCTACAGGAAAACCACAAAGAAACTCCACAGATACACACCGTTCCAGTTGGTTTACGGAAAAGAGGCAGTGGTGCCCATAGAGTTCATCACCCCAAGCCTATATATTGCACAAGCCACATGTACGACAGATGAAGAATCAGTGGCGCGGAGAGTTGCGAAGCTACTAGAACTCGAAGAAACAAGATTTTTGGTAGACTTCCATCAGTCGATTGAAAAGGCAAGATAGAAAGCTTGGCATGACCGCCGCATTAAAACCAAAGTATTTACACAAGGGTACAAGGTGTTACTCTGCGACAGTCGATACCAAATGCACCCTGGCAAGTTACGTATGCACTGGTTGGGACCCTTCATCGTTACGGAGATCCGACCATCAGGAGTACTCTGAATCATGCAACTAGATGGTGTGCTATGACTCGGATGGGTGAATGGCGCTCGCCTGAAGCCCTACCTATCTTGAAACTGAGAAGAATGGCAGTCGCTCCAATTCGACAGAGCTTGTACAATAGTTATATTTGAGTTTCGTTTTTCTTTCTAAAAATTTTGTAAATTCCATTAATAATTTCCATGTGTGCAGTGTTGCACCATAACACGTAGTTCAATTGTGTTGTTTAAGTTTTGGTTGATAATAAGTTGATGACACAGTAGTACAGAACCTGAAGTATGAAAATTCCACTAATGACAGTCATAAAAAATGACGGAGACAACCTTTGTGGTCAGAGGGGCCACGCACCCAAATCCAATCTGAGTTAAAGGCCACACAAGCCTTGTCTAGTCACATCCTTTATTGCCATTTTGGTACTCCGAATGTCGCCCGTTAAGCCATAAAGTCGCATTATGCCAAGATGCCATCGAATTTCATGCCGGGACACCCACGCGTCAAACAGAAAGGTCTCAATTCGACCACATCCCTATTCCACTCAGACGAGTAAATACCAAGATCTCCCAATCGGATTTCCCTTGATCAAACCATCCCATCGGACAACTCATACCCTGTTGTGTCTATATGGTCATGATAAGGAGAAGTTATTGCTAAAACTTACCCATTAAGCCCGACACAAAACTCTTAGAACTTAGCCGAGAATGTATTTTTCCTAAAAACGAGCATAGTCGTCTCCACACTCAGCAGTGCGAACCAGTTGGGACCATTGCAAAAGCCGAAGACATAGCCTAGGTCTTATCTACCACAGAAGTGAGAATGCCGAGAGCCACAGCAAGCCAAAGCGCCATGACAAAAGAAGCAGTACCAAATGAGTTATGCGATCCCCGGGTCGAGATCATAGGTGACCTCAAAGGGAAGGTAGAGCGCGTTAAGTTGCTCGACCTTGACCTCACAGACTCAGCGTTGTTCCCACAGATGCATCTAGACATCTTTTGGGAGTTAGCCCTGGATGGAACCGAAGATATGCACTTTATACTAAAAAAGGAGTTCATCGATCTATTTAAGTCCACCATCATGAACCTCAGAGACTTACCAGTCTTTGGCATCACATGCGAAATTGCACATTGCACGAAGTTCCTGATAAGAAGAGTGCACGACAGAAGGCTATGGTTGGATAAGAAATATCTAATCCATGAACAAGATATCCATTATCTTACTAGACTATCCTCTGAAGGACACGATGTGTCGAAGGGATTTCAGGGCATCGACAAGCATGGGAAGAAAAAAGGTGAGCTTAGCCTGTACAAGAAGTTTAACACCAAGCGAGGAGGACGCACAACAGTCATTGAGCCAATACTGCCTGAAACAGTCCAAACTGGCTACTACGTCATAGCCAGCAAGGTTATGAGGTCCTATTATAAGGGAGAATGCACTTTACATGCGCTATCAGTTGCCTACTTCTACAATCAGGGAGTAGTGCTCAACTTGAGTAGTTTTCTGGTGGAGGAACTACTAGTCGCTTGCGAAGAGGCACAGGAAAAAGGAGGAACCTTTACCTATAGATACCTACTTGTGGCATTCGCAATGCTCAAATGGAATTCAATGGTGGGCAGAAAATCGACAATACCGGATAAAGGGCGCCTGGCGAAGATGTTCGAGCCATGGCAGTCCAGACCAGACTCAGAGAACACAGCACTCAACAACGCAACATTTTCCAAATGGTATAATGCTATGATAGATGCAACACAGCAGCCGTGCATCCCGTAGGATATCCTCCATAACAACACAAGGAATATCGCCTTTAGCATGAACTGGTACAACACATGCATATGGCTGAGACATGCCAGCCAGAAACATTTCCATAAAGGACCGCTACCATTCTATTTGGATGAGGAAGCATTCGACAGGGAGGTCATGTCATGTCCTGGAGTTAAATGTGGCCCACACAAATCAGGAGTGCATTACATTTTGACAGTCGAGCTAAGTAAGAAAAAAGACAAGGCAGTAAGAGAGGGACCGAGCTTAGGCCTCGAGCAGAAAAAGATAGACGCTCCGACACAAACCAACTCCGAGGAGGAAGAAGAAACACTGCAGCTGGAGCGGAGGAAAATACCACCCCCCCACAGTTACCAGCCAATGTCGTGCTATCAGGTGCATGGGTCAACCAGATGTTGGGTGCTATACTTGCCACCGAACCGACAAGGAAAAGGCCCAGAACGAGGGTCTCACCGAACAAAACCCTGAACCCACAACCCCTCGCATTTGTTGCTCCCCGGACCCGCGCCATGACCAAATCCACCACTATCATTGACATCCAAGATGACTCGGACCCTAAAACAATCTCGTCAACAATCATCGTTGAGTAGCCTCCACCACCACTCCAACTACCAAATATCCTCACCATCGCTCCACATCAGACCACAACTTTAGAGAAGATGCAGCTTGACCAGACAACCAAAGAATTCCCCAAGCCCAGCTCAGAAACCCCCAACCCCAACCCCAAAGTCTCGGAGCAAAGTATGATGCTAGATGTTCCAAATCCGAGTACGCAGGAACAACAACCTGAGTCTTCCACACAAGAAGAAGCCGCCAGAAGCAGAGAAGAGTCGGAAGTTGACCGTAACCAGCAAATCACCTCGCCACCCAAGGGTGAGGATGCCCAAGAAATCACGATGCATGATGTAGAAGTATCGGAGGACACGAAGATACCAGATGCGCCCAATGAGCCAGACTCAACAATGGACTAGGATATGACAACCATGCGAGCGCAAATGGAGCAAGTCCTCCAAAACCCCCAACAATGTGCAGACTTGATGTAGCTCTGCATAACCAGAATAGAGGTTCTGACACTTCTCCCCGAAGATCTAAGATTGAGGATTGCACCAGCGCCACCAACGGAAGAGGAAGTAGAAACTCGTTCGGACTCCCTTTATAGACAAGAGCACCCACTGATGTAGCTTTGTCAGCCACCAACCTGGTACAGTGGCTAGCATCACAATTGTTCGGATTAATCAGAGCCTCCACGGACCAACTAGAGCAAAGGCTCCAGGACACCGAGAGCTCAGTCAAACTCGCCAGAAAAGAATATTTATATGCACAAACATGTAGAACGGAGGAAAAAAGTGATCGACTCCTAGCCCAGTGTAAACTGGAAAAAATGCAGGAAAAACTTGCAGAAGCCTGGCCGAAGATTCAGAGGGTTGCGTTCGACCTACCTGAAGCCAGCGAAATAAGATAACCAAAGCAACATATCAAGCTATTACAAGCGGCATGGACACAACTCATGACACGCACAAAGAAAATATAAGAAAAGTTACAACAAGTCCAGCAAGAAGCAAAACAACAGCCTCGGCAGCTGCAGGAACAAATGCAGAAGATCATACTGTAAGGAAAAAATGCCCGAGCGGAACTACATAAGCAGACAATGGACTACACCAGAATCTTCAAGGAAGTCATCGATTGGATGGGCATCATCGCTCGACAGAATCAAGTCCTGGAGGAAGTGCGCACCAGGATTCAGGTGCTTAACGAGGAAGTTGTGATCACAATGGACTCCATAGAGCAACAACAAAATTTTGATCAAATCCAGTAGGCCGACAATGAAATCAATTCACTCTATGAATCACAGTCCGTAGCCAAGAAAGAGTTGCACAATTTTCGACTAGTAATTCAAACCGTGTATATGCAAATGCACCATGTCGATGCAACAGCCGACTCCGAATGGAACTCATTGGTTGTAGCCAAGCCAAAGGAGTACAACAAAGAGATGACTCAACAGTTCTTGGCAGAAGCACCACTCCTCGCCCGGAAATGGCAGGACAAAGTTGAAAGCTTTCACGGAGTAAAGCACAGAGCATTAGAGCTGGTTCCAAAATTGGGCCCTTCGTTTGAAGAGGTGAAGTAAGAAAAGGCACAAACAGAAGAGCTCAAAGAAGAAGAAAAGCTGGACAAGGGAAAACAACATTTGCTCCTAGAGAATGTGAAAGAACCAAGTGCTTGACTCGAGGACGAGTCAAGGATTGTGGTCAGAGCATGTTGGGCCCTTCATTTTTGGGAAAGAATTGCACAAGTTTTGATTAAGCACAAATTGCGCAAACTTCATCAGAGGCTAAAAGAAAAGAATAATAGAAAGCAGTTGTGGGAGCTAGCACAACACCAGCTAAGCAACAAACAGTTGCAACAGAACAGAAAAGTGAGCAAGCTGAACAGAAAGACATAACCCAGCTATATATAGGGTTGAAGATAATTGTAAGAGAGTTGGAGTCGAGTTGGTATATCAGGTTGTTGTTACTGTTCAACCAATCCGTCGGTTGGTTAAGAGTCGAGTTGATGTATTGAGCTGCTATCGTGTTTATCAGAGTCATCCAAGGTTTTGGGATTAGCTATTGAAACTCGATGTAAGAGACAAACCCAGAGTCTGTACTGAACATCTCTATGTAGTTCTAAGTCTGTAATGAAGGAAAGATCTGGAAGATAATATGAAGGAGAAACAAATTTTCAAAATATGATGTGTCTTTGTATGTTACTTATGCATTACATTGTTCCTTTATGGTTTATGAGTTCTTTATAATGGTTCTATGGTTAATCGTTGTTCATAACGTAAGTAGGTTCGATTTCTGCAGTTAGATATTCCATATATGATGATGCCTCTTGTGCAAGAACCGGGATGAGTTCCAAACGATCTATGGATCCTCCTTAGTATTTTCCCTACCCTTCCCTATCTATCTGTCTCAGCAACGCTTCAGGTGAGACTTCTTCTCTTCGGAGGAGATGAAAATGCCAGTGCTCTAGACTACACGGTACTTTTGTCGGTAACCTGAGAAGGACCCTGGTTTGACCAAATTCGTGCCAATAGATGCATCCTAGGTTTCTCCCTTCTCTTATCCCACATTAAGACCAATTTTCCTTTCTTGAGTTCCCTTTGTATTTCTTTGCGATCAAAAGTTCCTTTGATTTTTCTTTAGTTCCTTTCCATTTGATCAAAAGTCATTCTTCTGGTCTCATCCATTTCTGCAAGTTGATCGATTATTTCCTGTAGTACTTCTTTGTTAGTGGTGAAATGTTGGGCTAGTTGCAGGGCTAAATTTTGAAATTTTATGGGAAATCATGCCTCCATCCCGTATACTAACTCAAAGGGGATTTTTCCAGTAGAATTTTTAACTATTGTGTGGTTTGTCCAAAGTGCATACTTGATTTTTCCATCCCAACTCTTCTTATTTTGTCCAACAATTTTCTTCATAATAATCATGATGTTTTTATTGTTGGAATTAGCCAAACCATTCCCCTGAGGGTAGTATTTTTAGGAGTGCGATCGAAAAATACCATACTTGAAACAAAATTCACTCAAGGCTACTAAGCTTACAGCCTTGGCATTATCAGTGGTAATCTTAGTAGGAACACCAAACCTAGTGATTATCCTTTCTTCAAAGAAATTCATCACCACTTCTTCTATTTATTTTTATGTTGGGATGGCCTCTACCGAGCGAGTGAAGTAATTTGTAGCTGTTAGGACCCATCGGTAACCATTACTAGAGTTGTCCTTAAATTCACCGATGAAGTCCAACCCCCATTGTTGAAAATGTGCTTCAACCACTACTAGTTTTAAAGGAAGGGCAAGCAATCATTGTTTTCCCAAAAAGTATTGACAAGGTTGGAAGGATCTAACATATCGATGCGTGGCGAAAAATATAGTAGGCCAATAATATCCTACCCTCGAGATTTTATGAGCAGTGGTGTGAGCGGAAAAATATATCTTCACTTGGGAAACGATCAAGTTTGAATCTCCTCTTACATGTAAGGACTTGATATTCACATCGATGGAGAGATTCAAACCTAAGATAAGAGCCTCATATTCGACAATATTATTAGTGCAATCAAACTCAAGCCTATATGAGAAACAAGTAACTCCCATGTTTGGCGATATTAAGACTATTCCAGCCCATGAACCTGCACTTGAATGTGCCCCGTCAAACTCTAAGGCCCAACACCTGATCTTTTTCTCTTTGTCCTGAAAAAGAGTGTTTGATAAGATGTGTGTGCAGTCAATTTTTTTGCTAACAATGTGGATTTGATGTGACAATCTGTTATAGTTAACGTGGGCCTCAGGGTACAAGACAACATGATCCCTATTGGAATTTGGGATGATGATATAAGAAAAGTTTTGGTCAACACTCTCTCTCTCTCATTTCACTTATCCAATCCCTTGACAACAGGAGGCCCCACGCCTCTGGCACATCAATGACTATGACATCCATCAGGAAAGACACTTCCGGGGATTGTTCATGTCCTACTTCCAAGTCCTCAATAATCCCATAGACCAGAAATTTCTTTGAATCCATATGATAGATGTTTGTGTAAGGCTGGGTTATCTTCAATCCAAGTTTTTTAACAAAATGCATTTTCATGACATTCGTGGAAGCCCCAGAGTTCAAAGTGCAATTGTGTAAAGATAGATGATTTATATTCAAGGTAACGAGAAAAGGTGGGTGACTTCGGATTCACCCAACAGGGAGATCTTCCTTTTCTTTAGAATTGTTTTCATTACTTAAGTTGATGGAAATTACCTCCTTTGGTTCATGGACTTGAGGGAAGAACCTTTGGGCGTGTCTCAATAGCTCTTCTTTAGCTTTGTTAGCTACCAAACATTCTTCAAGATTTAGTTTTTTCTTTGCGATGGACATAGATTTCTTAGTGTCACATGGTACCCTTTTTCTTTTTATGGACATAAGGATGTGATTAGTAGCTTCGACATCAACTCTTCTTTCTTTCGTTTCGAGATATGTCTTGGTAACACATAGAACCTCGATAGCAGGTGTGGTATGGACAAGATGAATCACCTGACTTTCTGGCATCGTGCCTTGTGGGAAACTATCATCGTGATGATGACAAGAAGTTAGATTTTCATTTGTTTGGCATGCCCTCTCCTGGGCTTCCATCAAGGTAGTGGGCTGATTTTTCCCTATCAAAGAGCCATAAGGATAATGTATAGTTTGCATGTAACTTCGAATAATGGTATCCTTAGGGGGTATGAGACTCTGAGGAAAACTTTTCACGAGAGTACTAAAGCTATCATTGAAATCCCTAATATCCCCCCCTGGTTCTCTTCTACAATGGTAGAGTTGATCATAAAGGGATATCAAATCCTCCTTCTTTGTGAGTCTTCGAATGAAAAGTATTTGGAAAATGTCCCAAGTGGTAATTTCCCTTGGTGTGATACTATCATACCATTCCTTGGCCTTTCCTATGAGAGATAAGGAAAAAAGTTTCATCCACACATCTTATTATTGGTCATAGCAGTGGAGAGCACCCGCAAAGGTGTCCAAATGTTGTTGGAATAAGGTGGGATCAACATCAAAGAAGGTGGGAATCCATTCTTTAAAACCCTTTGGGATTTTATGGGGTGATCTGGGGATTCTTGTGATATCCAATGGCTTATATACGTTTTCTTCCCAAGGTTCTCATAACGCACTCAAATTGGCAGGCATGGATGAGGGAGAGATGGGTGCAGGTGGACGAACACAAGATGTGGGTGAAGACATAAAGGTTTAGGATGCTGAGGCCCATAACTAGGATGTTTAGGTATAGGCAGAGGGATAGGATAGTCCCTCCCTTGGGTTCGTGTCATGATGGAGTTGGCAAATGAGCCTTTTGAGAAGCTCATTAAGAATGGTAAGGGAACTTCCCTCCAATGGAGTCGCCAGGCAAGCTATGGGTAAAGGCTTTGGGATAAAAGTTTTCCAAAGTGTTTTTATGGCTCAAAAGAGGATTCAAAATTCTCCCCGACAACAACGCCAAAATGTTATCGCATAATCTGTAGCTTGGGAAAATCCTAACCCAATCCACATATCTGTGACAACTATGGGAATAAATACCCACTGTCACCTTAGATAGACACTCCCCTCGCTTTAGTGATGATAAATCACCACAAGGGGGGAATCCGAGTGACCCTAGGGGGATTGATATGGAAAGTGAGATTATGATGATGAAAACCCCTATAGGTCAAATTTGGAGAAGATGGAAGGCTTGAGGGTGAGTCTTGTGAAAGGATAGATGGTCGCCAAGTGTTGAATACCTGCACAACAATGTTAGCCCTACCCGGAACAAGAAAAATGATAGATATACAAGCCTTAAACCAAAGGGGATCAAACAAGAACCCTTATTTTCCCAAATATCATCAGTATGAAAATATATATATCAACAACAAATGATAACAATAGTTGCAAATTTAACCATTCAAATTCTAGTATAAGATATCAGAAATAAAGCTAGAAATGACTAGTCAACTTCCAATGTTTAGAGCAAGAATTTGATGGCATTAAGGCTTGTTTATTAAGATTTATCAGAAATTTATTATAACAGCCAAGTGTTTGTAGCAGAAAATTGCTATAGGAGCAAAATCTAGCCACATAATTCAACAAGTAAACCACCCAAAAATTATCCAGTAACTAGTAGAACAATTATCAAGGTTTACAAGTGAATTTCAACAAATGATTAGAGAGCAATAGATGATGGAGTGATTTTGCATCATCCCTAATGGTTGTAGCATTATTTTATAACATCAAAGAGAATCACTTGTCTAAAGAAGACACCCTTAGGGCACAAACAATATTATAACATGTAGAATCAATTCCAACTAAGACAAATGCAATATCTCATCAATTCACATATACCAATGCAATGATTTTATATCTCCAATGAAAATTTGATTAGTACCTTATCAATTGAGTTAATGGAGTCTCTTGTGTAAGAGCTAGGGTTTGTTATTTCTCTATTGGTGTAAGCCTTTTTACTCCCTAGAGAAAACAAAACCTAGCAAGGTAAATCTAGGAGGGTGTACGCCTTTTTAGTCCTCCTAGCAACCTTTATAAGATAGCTTATCCAAGACAATAGTGACAGATATTAGTGGAGGGTGTATGCCTTTACACTCCTCCAAGAGTTTAATAAAATGAACCTTGCAACCAAGAAAGAAACAACACAAAGCATAAATTCCTTACATGGTCCAAGAATTATCAAGATAAACCCTTCTTTACCAAGAATATTCCATCACATGAGCAAGAACAAAGCATCCAAGAGATAGTGCCTAGCTTATTCCTCCAATAGACATGTCGTAGCATCCAAAAATCATAAGAGAGATACATATGTGATTTTCCCAAGTAGGGTGAAAAGTTCAACCAACAATATGTAATTCTCAAGTGAGTTATGTATAAAATGAAAGTGACAAGGCCTTTATTTATACAAGACCTTGTAAAACCAATTTGTCCACATACTTAGGGTAAAACACAAATTAGGGAGGTTAACCTCCTCAATTTCCTCTTTACAAATTAGAATTCAAATTTACAAAAGAAGAAATCCCTAAATGATGATGTTATACCCCTTAGGGGTGATGTTTTGGCATAACAAGCAAGATGTTGAGGTTCTTGAGGGAGACGTTTGGCCTCCAAATGCCATATCTTCATGTGCAAGAGTCTTCCTTCATCAAGATGTTCCAATTCATCATCAAACCATCCAACACCACCAAACCCTAGCCCTCCAAGCATGACATCATGCCCAAGGAGATGACATTTTGAGCCTCCAAGGCCAAACATTGGGCAAGGGGGGGGCTAGTATCCTTCTCCAAGGTGTCCTTGCATGCCTCCAAAGGCAATTTTCATCTTCCATGTGTCCAAAGAGAAGGGGGTGCATCATCTAATCTGTGCACTTCATGCCCCAAATGAAGGTCCAAGTGACCTTGTGCCTTCATGATCAAACTTTCACCTATCAAGGTCTTACAAAGACAAACAAGTATGCCCTCCCAGGGTCCACAAGTCACAATATCATGCTAAGTAAGACATATCTAATAAAAGAACCACCCAAACATGTGCATCAAATCCCCCCTTTTCAAAATAGACAAATGCTCAAAGACCTTATACAATTTGCCAAATTTAGATATGGGAGGGGTGTCATAATGCCCTATTGGGTGAACCAATTCCTCAAGTAAGGGATGTTCCCAAGGAGAACCTTTCTAAATCATGTAGTGAATATGAGGTGGATGGTGTTAGACTTCTAGGTATGGGGTTTCATGACATACAAAGGCTCGTATTGTCTCATTTATGGGCACCTTTATTGAGGGCTAGCCACATTCTTTTCCTCTTTTTGTTTTTAAGGAATATTTTTCCAAGCCCTTTGTTAACCATTTACTTTATATGTGTCACCAAGTTGAAGACAATAAGGGGAACTAAAATGGAAATGCATAGCCCACATACACTCTACCTTGGTTCACATGCCTTTCCAAGTTGAAGACAACAAGGGGCACTAAAAAGGAAATGCATAGCCCATAAACGCTCTACCTTAGAAAGTTTTAGTAATTGATTATTTATTTATTTTATGGTTCCCTTCTCCGAGCCTAATGCCCCATTCTTCCCATGAAATGAGGTGCAGGCCCTTCTTGGGTCAATAATCTCGAAAACATAAAAGGTTGGGATATAGAGAGGAAGAAGTGATGGAAGGTGGCATGTATGAGCAGGAATGGTATGGTGACTCTTCAAGGAGACCCCATCGTAGCAACCATTTCCCTAAGGGTGGCCACTTACTACGAAACTATGACACTCACCAAGGTGAAATAGGGAAAAAGGCATAATTTCCAAGCAAATGTTTTCAAAATCAAGAAAGGACCCTTTGCAACATGTTCAAATGCTTCAAATATTAAAATGACACTTACCACAATACCAAACTTGTTACCCCATGGAGCAAGACATGTTGTTCTCTATGAGCCAAGATGGCTTGGTGGATGTTTCTACCATCGATCGAATGGTGATGTGTCGTAGGATAGGGACCCTTAATTATTCATTAGCCTCTCAGTACTCCATGTATACTACTTGAGGTCCTCAAGCTATCATCTCCTTAGTTATCCATAGAAATGGGGAATAGCAGGGCCTAAGGGGCCACATGAAGAAGTCATTGTAGAGAAAATAATTGTAGTACCTATTGACACATGAGATGAAGAGTCTGGGGTTGAATTAGAAGAAGAGCCTACATAAGAACTTGAAGAACAATAGAAGGAAGGGCATAAAAAGGAAGACGGAAATAAGTAACTACACGTTGAAGAGTCAAAGAAAGAAGAATCGATAGTTAAGGTTGTTGTATATCTCCACCCGCGCCACTCAAAGAAAAAAAAATCATCAAGGCAATGGCATGAGTGACACAAAACTTACCATGGATCAACATTGAACTAGAGAGGCAGCCAGCATGGAGGCACAAGGAAGACTCGAAGAAATGCATGGAGATATCTGAGTAGCACAACAAAGACATGAATTCCAATGAGAAACTAGAATGCCACTTTGATAGTATGAATGCCATTTTTTTAAATGTTTTTGGTTAACACCACGTGGACTCCACTTAATGAACCCATGACATGGCACGTGTGTTCATGGGATATTAAGGAATACCTCATTTCCATAGATACTAAAAAATATCTCCCAAAATCCTTTTGTTGAAAGCCCCTCCCATTACATCTTTCCAATTAAAAACCCCTATTTTTACTAGATATCCCTTATTTTACTAAATACCCCTTTTTATACCCCCCAATACCTAAAAATCTCCCATGTACCCTGCATCCCCCCATCTCCAAATACCTATGATATATTGACCATATTTTTCACAATTTTAAAACTCTATTTATGAGTGAACATGATAAGATATTGGTTAACAAGGTGAAGCCCCCATGGTTAACAAAAGCAAGAAATGATATTACAATGAAACATATATGTCTCATTTGCTACAAAAACATCCTTTAACTAAGTAATTGTGATTGGGGGTATCCATTCTTCCAAAGTCATCAAGGACTTGTACCTAGTCCTAATTGCATCGAATAACTCACTTCTCACTTCCATAAACATGCCTATCTACGAGGGGTCAACATGTACATGTGAGTTAATACAATAAAGAAACACTACATAACATGAGATATTAAAATGAAGCATATATGTTGCAAATGCTACAAAATATATATCCCTGTCATGAATTCTTAATCAAAAGAATCTCCCTTGAATTATGTAAGTTGATTGTATTTTACAATAATATTTTGAAATTTAAAAAGGTTTTGCTTTTCACATTACGATAAAAGGACATAAAAGGATATCTTAATGACCAATGGCATTAATTAAGAGTGCATTGTATTTTTATAGTTAATATTTGTACATCTATTAAATCAAATATGAATGATTGATAGACTCCATTTTGAAAATATTTGAATATAAACACATGATTATTGTTCATAAACAAATGAGGAAAAATACTTTTAAAATATGAATATAAATATGATTTAAGTAAATTTTTTTTGTTGGTAATCCTTAACCATGTGACTGGCGAGGGACTGACCTGTGGCTAAGATGCCACAACCCAGGGGCATCTAAGCCGTCAAAGTCACCAAGGGATTGCACCCGGCCTAGATCGCACCAACCGTTAACATGGTTGGATTTTGAGGCGTCCCTAGGGGTTTCGAACCAATGACTTTCACTTACGAAGTGCCTTAACAATGCACTCCCTTGCCGACTGCTATAGACCTCGGGGACTATGATTTAAGTAAATTGTATCAATATAAAAATAATAATTTATTACTTCATTTTTTTATTTTTTTACAAAAACTAGAGGATTTTTATTCATTAAAAAGGTGTGGTTGAAACCACTGGAAACAAAAGAGAGTCTCAGATCATTACAAAAAACCAACTCGACTAGGTCATCATCCCACCATAATTCTTGCCTTCTCCTCTTACCTAACCGAATTCTAACACTACGTCTAGACTGAATAGTATAAACTCGGTAATAAATACCGTTAATACAAATGCTTAAGCAAAACATAATAAAAAAGTTACATCGAGGTGTGACTAATTGCCATTTCCATTTTTGCATACCGTCTTGTCCAAGATGATCCTAGTCCTTCAAAGACACCACATGAATGTTGAGGTCTGGAATTGATGCCTCTAATGACACCTTCCTTCCTCATATGATCCACTGAATTGCTAATGGATGTGTACCAGCCTTGTACCTTCTCTGCTAAACTATGCTTCCACTTACACGTTGGATTTATTATCCCTCCTCGCACTATGAATTAATGTCTTGTCTTTGCATGTGAGACAAGATATAGTCTTGTCTCATAGAAATTACATCCACGCGAAGAAAGGAGCACCACGTGGACGATGGATATAATTCTTGGGGTCCGATGCATAAGGTCACAAGGGTAACCATATGCTATATTCAGGCCTGGAATTTGGCATCCCACATGACGTTTTTTTGGTTTTTAGACATATTTGACATGTGGATACAAAATTCACACGTCAAAATTTATCGGTATAAAAAATCTCAACTCGTCATAAATTGTAGGTGCTTAGTTTACTATAGTATGTCATTTACCTAGGCCTAGCCGAATAAATTTTAGGTGCTTAGTTTACTATAGTATGTCATTTACCTAGGCCTAGCCGAACACGAGTTGGGAAAAGGTTTGTTGGAGGATTAAATATAACAATAAACAAAATTTAATTAGTTTCAGACTCCCAATCCTTGAAATTTAATTAGTCCATAATCTTAGTTCACATAAACCGCTAATAGTTAATTGAATATCCATTCACTGATGGACAATTTGACACTCATGAATTTGGGGTAAAACTAAAATGACGGGTATGAAAAACAAATGATTGTCATCAAAATTTCACTTGACAGGTAAGATAAATATGAAATTCCAGCCCTGGCTATGTTCCTTCCACTCCCAAGAGTCCATGAGCTTTTTCGATGGCCCTATTGGCCATTGCATCTACTTCAGAGTTATGTTGGTGAAGAACATGATAGAATTGAACTTTGAAGTTCTGAAGAGAGAGTCTAATGCGATCCATCGACACCTTTAATTTGATATCCCTTGGTGAAGAGCTAGAAACAAGGTATCTAATGGTATTTTTGGAATCCCCAACTATGATCAGATTGGTAATTTGGCGTTGCTTCGCCAGTTGAATTCCTTGAAAAACAACATAAGCTTCAGCCTTGTTATTGGTGTTAATCCCTATGTTCCAATAATAATCCATTTCTCTATTTCCTATGGGGCCATAAAGCACCCTGCTTGAATTTATTACTTCATTAATTGAGATTTAATTTTTTTTTTAAATATAGATATATAATTAAGGTGAAATACATGTATTTAATGATTGTAATGAAAGAGCATCCCCTACCCAACATTTTAAGAAACAATGGTTTGTCTTTCACCATTTCATATATATACAAAAGGTTTGTATTTCACCCTTTCATCTATACAAATAAAATTATTCATGACATCTAACTTTTTAAAAACAATTATAATGCTTTAATTTAATTGTAAAAGTATGCTTAAAACAATTATAATGATTCTCTTTACTTAAAATTTTATTTTATCAATAGTAAGAAAGGAAAAAATTTCATAATTAATGCTTAACTTTGTAAAAATGCTTTTAAAAAAGAGTATATATATATATATATATATATATATCTATAGTTCATGACATTGGATATCGATGCTCACTACGTCCACGAAAAACCTCCCCGAAATCCACGAGAGAATATGGGGTGGTCAAGCATTTTTGGAATATTGGGGACTCAACAACAAGAGCATCTTATAGACCCATTTAAGGGCACAACATGTCACTTCCTAGGATTTGAACCTGGGTGGGAAGGGTAACAACCATTCCTCCCAACCACCCAAGCTACATCCAATGGACTCATATTTAAAATATACGTGTACATGTTTTTTATTAATTAATGTTAATTTATCACTTTTAAACTTTACATTGATATAGTATAATTATCCACTTTATAATATTGATGAATTTCAAACTCCACATTAACATGGCACAACTACCTACTTTCGTATGCTGGAGAGAGATTTTAACGTTGTACTTCTCATAAAACAAAAAAATTACTAATTGATCAAAGACTGATCCCTATAATTTACTATAATAATTACAATACGATTGTGGTTTCACTATCTTAAATAATGATAAAATGTTTATGACAAAGATGGTACTTTCAATTACCTCACTAGAGTTAACATGATGTATGATTGATGCCATTATTTGTTTTTTACCATAAGGTTTCAAGTTTAGAATTCAGATTCGACTTGTAGGTTTTTTGAGTTAATGTGATAACATCCAAACTCTCTTTGGTAATAACATTATTGAAAGTATGAACACCTTTTTTTTTAAATGTTTTCTATCAACACAAGCAAGCGACATTGTGCAACATGAGATATTATAATGGAGCAACTATGTCTCATGTGCTACAAAAACACCCTTTTGCTAAGCAATCGTGACTAGGGGCATCCATTCTGCCAAAACCATTAGGAACTTACATCTAGTCCTAATTGTGTTAAATAGCTCACTTATGTGGACATGCCTGCCTACCCAGAAGGGGTCAACATGTACATGCATGTCAATAAAAGAAAGTGACATATCATAACATGGAAATATTACAATGAAGCATATATGTCTCACATGTTACAAAAGCATCCTTCCAATAAGCAATCATGATTGAGAGTATCTATTCTACCAAATTCACCCACGACTTTCACTTGGCCCAACTACTTTAAAAAACTTGCTCATGTGGGCTTGTTTGGACATAAGGGTTGAACATATACCTAGGGGTCAATACAAGCAACATCCAACTTGGGATATTGCAATGAAGCATATAAGTCTCGCATGCTACAAAATTACCCTTCTACTTAACAACATATTTTTCCAGGTAATTATCCGGGGGGAACCTCCTAGGAACTTCCCCTCATTTTGAGGATGGTACATAGGGAAAACCCTATATTCTTTAGGGTACACTGCACAAGGCCAAGTCAACAACACATAAATGTATCATATATAGCTAATTAACAATCAACTCACTAAAAGAAAACATGTCACAAAGTGAGATTTGAAACCGGGTAGGAAGGGTGACAAATTTTCTTCACAACCATTCAAGCTACACCCAATTGACCCTACTAAACAAAATACATGTTTCACATGCTACAAAAGAACCCTTCAACTAAGTAATAATATTTAGGGATATACATTTCACCAAAATTTTCCAAGACTTGCACACACA